>JALIZH010000886.1:0-14686 GCA_030522465.1 Rhipicephalus appendiculatus | reverse complement strand
TGAAACATCTTCAGCAACTGCTCACAGATTTTCAGGTCATTCTGCGTTTGCGGCAGGATGATTGACGTCACGTGTTTACATACGTCGACTACTACGCGTGGCTCTTGCTGAAGAGTTCACTGCGCTCTCTGAGGGGAAAATTGTAGTGCCACCACATGCACCGCTTAGAAAGGCTCTGTTCCGGTAATGCCTCTGACGTAAATGTCATTCGTTCCTGCGAGAAGAGTAAACTGGTCATTAACGCGCCTTCGAACACGTCATTGAAAGTTCATTGTGCTACTGGTAAAACGTGAAAGAAAAGCGCGCTCACACGTCAATGCTACAGAAGCCAGAAACGACAAGCTACTGTGCACAACGTAAGAGAAAATAAATAGGATATTTCCAAAACATGCACATCACACGAAATATACGATTTTGGAGAAACTAAGGAAATTGAAAGTGCCGGGCCAGAGTTTAGGAACTTCCCGAAGTTTAGAAACCACAAAAAAAATCACAGCATATCCACGGAGTGAATGATGATGAGTGGGCGAAGCTGCGGAGGTTTATGGGTAAACCGTGAATCTTCCGTGAATTCTGCCCAGTACATCATCACCGACGTGAGATCGGGCGCGTTTATACTAAAGGGTCGACGAGAGTTATGGTGACTGAAGCAATCATGGTTACACCGTGAAATATTCAGTGGTTTCGCCCAGCAGTAATCAAAGCGATAGTGTGTGTGAAATTTTATTCAAACTTCAACGACCGGTCGTCGTCCATGGTCCGCCAAGCAGCACGATCCGGTAAGCGCACTCGTACGGCGATCCGGGGAATGAGAGATCCCCGCACAATCGGAGAGCAGCTGCACCGCCAACGCCATCTAGCGTACCTTCACCCAACCGCCATATTGTACGCATGTCTATAGGACAGCGTCCTCTCGGAAACGAGACGAGAACTGGAGATGACGACACCCTCTCCACGGAGTGAATGATGATCAGTGGGCGAAGCTTCGGAGGTTCGTCGGTAAACCGGTAATCTTCCGCGAATTCTGCGCAGTACATCATCAACGACGTGAGATCGGGCGCGTTTATACTAAAGGGTCGATGAGAGTCATGGCGACTTGCAGCTCACTTTAATTTTACATGTACGTAGTGAATTTTTTTTTATTGTTTAATCACGCACAGGAGATATCTCACACAGGCACTACCTTGGAGGTCGAAATCCAGTGCCTACTGGCTACTCAGGATGCATGGACAACCGAGAACCGCCCAGGTGATGCCATAAGGAGCTTCGCCCCTAAAAGTGGACAGCGCTACCCGTCATGGTGCTGTGGTTATAGCGTTAGATCGATGTGCTAAAAAGTTGGCCGCGTATCTGCGTGCTTCGCTGCAAATGTCATCGAAAGATGATAGTCTTCTGCCGGTCGTACTATATGAGTCCTGGTCTCATCTGCGGCCACCTGTGATGCGGTTCTCGACCATTTCCATCCTGGCATGACCAAGCGTCTTCTCGCCGCAAGCGCGGTGTGTTTTTGGCACCGTGTAAAAAGCTGAGAAGTCGCGCAGAGCGACCACGAAAAGAGATTCTCTTGTTTGCAGCGACGAGGGCAGACTGTGCCAGCCAGCTATCGTGCGTCGGATGAAACACGCGGCACTTCGCGCGACCTCGGAGATAGACGACGGCTCTTCGCTTTTGCGAGGCAGCCCGCATTTTCAGCGCAGCCTAAGAAACACTAGGGTCTTTAGATTTAAGTATCTATGTATTTTCTGTAAAAGAACACACCACTTAATACTTCGGTATTGTTGTTGCGCCTCAGATATGCGTAATATTCGCTTTTTGATCGACAATGTTCACAAGTATGCATGCAAACGACTGTTCAAGTTGGCTGGGCGTTGAGAAAGTACTTAAACTTTGGCCGAGTAGCTGAATCGGGTTACGGACAGACAGACAGACAGACAGACAGACAGACAGACAGACAGACCAAAATTTCTCGGTTGAAGTATCCCAAGAAAGACTATCGTCTTTAATACGCTGAATCCTGCTTATATAATAGATCCAACGATATATGGCTGGAAGAATTATTCGTACTATACATCTTTCGATGCTGCGCAGGCTTCAGTTTCAGTTTAGTGAAAGTACTTCTATCTTCCATGATTTGTTGCACAAATTATCCTTTACCTTAAACTCACTTGCTTTCTCCTAAAACCTAGCTTTCGTATACTCGCAGTTTAAGAAGTTATAAGCATGTGTGCTACACAACACACGCATTCTCAGCATGTGTTTCTGAGCGAGCTGCTGCATTTTTATATAATACTGTTCTTGTCTAGGCTGCCCTGGAAATAACGTTTGCGTTGAAGTAGTCGGAATCGTTAGAGTGCACAAGTAAACTTTATCATAGCCACAAGTACTCCCGTTAGTGTTGAGGTGGCAGGAGTCCGCTCTTAGCCTACAACAACAAATCGGTCGTCAATTAGACAGCCCCACTCGATGTCAATATTTAAGGAAGAATTATTGTCAATGACTCCAGAATAGCGTAAACTACCAACATATTTTTGACAAAATCTTATATTAATAGCTGCTGGCCATTTGTCTAGCTTTGTCACTGCAAATGTTATGAAGCTGCTCCACATCATTTCGCACATATATGCCAAAACAGGTTCAACTTGACTGTTTTGTTTGGGTGCCGTTCCACATGAGATTAGGATTAAAAGAGGCAATGTCAAGAAATACTGTCGCCTCAGTTTCATATGGGGCCAGCGGCCGCCGCCAGAGGCGCAGCTGTGCTTGAGAGGCGATATGAACGCCGCTATCGCTGGGGCTATGTGTGGGACAGCCTCGGTGTTTTAGCTTTCTAAGCTTCCACGACGGTCGCTTTGCTTTTGCGCATATACTTTTAGCCCTCAGCGTGCATAAATAAGTGCCTGAACGCGTTTTTCTCTTTTGAAATGAGCACCCGGGAGGAAAAAAAAGCAGTTCAAAACATGCAGCTCGCGGCGTTATCAGTCGAAAAAATACAAAACTTTGGAGGTTTGCGAATGAATACCACCATATGATTATTACGAACGCCGTAGCGGAGACTTCTAAATGATTTTTTGCTATCTAGGGTCCTTCTACATGTGCCTAATCATGAGCGCACTGGTGGTGTTGCATTTCGCCGCCATCGAAATTCGGCCACCGTGACCTGGCAAGCTCCTTTCGTCTCAACACTACCTGGGTACGAAGACGAAGTGATTCTCTTGGGAAACACATCTTGCCCGTCTCTGCCGTTTTCTGGTCTACACACTGCCATTGTGGGGTCTGCCGGCCCTACATCACGGTGATGGATGTGCAACATGAAGAAGTTCCGTCCGGTTCCGGTTCAACCGCAAGAAGTGCCTCGAGGAAGCGTGGTAACACATCAAGCGAGAGCGAAGACACCGAGCTGTACTCCGCATCAGGCGACGAGTCTTCGGAAGACGGTTTTCAACCTGTGCTGTACCGCAAGGCCAAACTAAGAACCATGAACGCATCGTCGGAGTCAAGTACAACCACTGTGAAAACTGTGGCTCAGTGGTGGCCCCATTCCATCCTGTTTGTGCCACAGAACGCTACCGATAACCTGCGTGTTCTCAACAGGCAAGCATTGTCATTTTACCTTGAAAACACAGTGCCTAACGAGATTAAGGTGATCAGGCTAAACACGAGAAAAAACATTTTGGCAATCGATGTGATGAACCCGAGTGCGCTGAGCACACTGCAGCATGTCACGCAGCTGGGGAACATCAAAGTCCGGTCCATCATTCCAGCGGATGGCGCCACCGTATCAGGAGTCATTTATGACATCGACACGGAAATCGTCAATGAAGACCTTCCAGTGCTTATAAAACCGACGAGTGAAAACAACGTCATTGTCCATGTAGGTCGCCTAGGTAACACACGATGTGTGCGAGTAACGTTCAAGGGTGACTGTCTTCCCTCTTACGTGGAGGTTGGTCATTTCCGTCACCAAGTTCGTTCTTTTATACCAAGGCCTATGCAATGTTTCAACTGCCAGAAGATTGGCCATGTGAAAGGCGTTTGCAGAAATTCCGCAGTGTGCCCCCGATGCGCCGAACCTCACTCAGAAGACGACTGTAGTGCAACTACTCTGAAGTGCCCAAACTGCCATGGTGCTCACAGTGCTTCCTCCAAGGACTGTCCTCAGATTAAGAAGGAGATCTCTCTTCTGAAACAGATGGTGAGAGACAGCTCAACTCACAAAGATGCTGCGGAACAAGTGAGGCGAAGACGACGTCACCGTCGAAGGTCCTCACATAGGACAATGCCACAAGCAATGAGAAAGTCGAATCCTCAAGCAACACTGCCACGTGTTCCCAGCGTGGCAAACACCAACGCTGAAAGAGAGGAAACTGGTAGATCACTCTCAGCAAAGGAATGGCCACCACTTAAGGGAAACGCGATCCGTAGAGAAGCCACATCAGAAGGAGCGTCAAGCACAAGTACTACAAGATGCTACAACGGTATGGCAGACAGATAACCAAGTGGTACCGATTCTGCGGCCATTAGTGAACGCCATTCGCATGTTGCTGAGCAACATGAACACTACGTCAGCCAGAAGTGCCCCTTCAAGTACTGGACGCGCTCAGTCCGGTGCTGGCAGCCCTCGAGTAGACCATGGCCCATTCACCGGTGTCTTTCAGGGATGAGGTCCGAAATGCAGCAATATTTCAGTGGAACGCCAGAGGACTGAGATCGCGTATCGCTGATTTTCGTCGGTTCGTCTTCGCCAAGTTTCCCGTAATCGTCATCTGTGAGCCGAATTTAACCAGTGCAATAAGACTTTCTGGATACGAACCCTTTATGTCGTCTGCTATAACAGAAAGAAGCAAGGTTCTGGTGTTCATTCGCCGTGATCTCACTTACATTTTGCAGCCTGTACCACCTCATGATGATAATCAATATGTATGTTTAAGAGTGAAAAAGAAGGGACTTACCATTACTATTGTGGGCGCATACCTATCTCCATCAAGTCGGTTTGATCATCAAAGATTACGAGACATTCTGTCACCGGCTCCTGATCCATGTGTTATTATCGGGGATTTCAACGCCCATCATACGCTATGGGGAAGCCCGAAGACCGACGTGAAAGGCCGAAATTTGGTGTCTTTCGCCTCCGATAACGACCTTCTGTTGTTGAATGATGGCAGTCCTACCCTTTTTACCTGGCTCCACATACAGCAGCTCTCTCGACTTAGCTTTTGTGTCACGAAGCTTAGTCATCCATGCTGGGTGGTTCACGGATATAGAAACACACGGGAGTGACCATATTCCAACATACGTTAAGATCAAAGGATTGTCACCTTCCAAGATACGCAACACGACACGAAGAGTGGACTGGAAGAAATTTCAGTCTATGTCAAGACCACATATTAGACTTGGAAGAGGCGATCAAGAACACTGTACAGGACACTGTGTGTACCTTCACATGCTCCCCGAAATTCACGGACATGGACCCTAGAGTTGGAGCGACTTCGCGCAATCCGGCGACGTGCTGAAAGGAGGTATCGACGCACAAAGGCCATTGATGATTTACGGACGGCTAGACGTATACAGAAGAAGATCCAGCGCCGGCTGGATAAGCTCGAATTCCAACTCTGGACTGCCTTCGCGAGTGGCTCGACCCTCGTAAGCCTTTATCGCAGCTATGGAGGACGGTACGTGGTTTGCGGTCATCTCCTGTTCAGAGGTCGCCGTTCAAGGCTTTAGCCCTTTACCAAAAGCGACCAGCGATTGACGTTGCAGAGGAATTCTGCGCCAGATTATCTGGACAACATGCAGCACCCAACAGCTTACCATTTTCGAACAGCTGCCCACCAACACGCGATCCCCGCATGGACCTCCCCTTCTCCATCCAAGAACTCAAGGCAGCACACGCGCTTCGTGCAAACGTTCGTCAGCACCGGGACCTGACGGAATCTCCTACAGAGCCCTGTGTCACCTGGGTAATCGCGCGAGAATCGCTCTGCTTGAGCTATACAACGAATCTTGGCAGGAAGGCACAGTCCCCTCAAGTTGGAAAACCAGTCGTTTGGTACCTCTGTTGAAGCCTGGCAAGTCACCGCTGGAGCTCCCATCATACCGTCCGATCGCATTGGCTAGTTGCGTGGGCAAAGTGATGGAGAGGATGATCCTCGGACGCCTGGAGTGGTACATGGAGTACAACGACATTTACCCGAAAGCAATGGCCGGTTTTCGACGTGGTCGATCATCAGTTGATAGCGTTATCGACCTAATCACCTACGTGGAGCACGAGAAAGGCCGTAAGCGTCTATGCGCCTCTTTGTTCCTCGACGTCAAAGGGGCCTATGACAACGTTACTCATGAAGCCGTCCTTGCCGCTCTGGAAGACGTCGGGGTGGGTGGTCGAATGTTTAAATGGATACGCAGCTATCTCTGCATGCGATCCTTTTTTTTTTGTGACCCTGGAGGATGGGCACACCTCCCTACATTAGTTATCGAGGCGTTCCCCAGGGTGGTGTGCTGAGCCCCGTGCTATTCAATCTTACGCTGATTGCTCTCCATGCACACCTGTCAAGCACTGTTTGCCTGTCAACATACGCAGACGATATCTGCGTCTGGGCATCTGCAGTAACTCGCCTGCAGTTACGAGCGAGAATCCAGAGAGCTGCCACTCAAACTGCTCTGTACCTCCGTGATCGAGGGCTGGAAATTTCTACCGGAAAGTGTGCTCTTCTGGCATTTACGCGCAAGCCCATGACAAACTACAGTGTATCAATCAATGGTCAAAGTATACCGTATTGTCGATCGCACAGGTTTCTGGGCGTCATAATAGACAGAGAAATATCATGGAGTCCTCACGTCTCGTACCTCAAAAAGCGGTTGACGGGCATTTGACACCTCTTCAAGTTTTTAGCTGGAAAGAATTGGGGAATGTCGCCCAGCGCCATGTTACAACTGTACAGGGTGCTTTTTCTTGGTTTCCTGCGCTACAGTTTGCCTGCGTTAACTAACGTAAACAAGACAAGTCGACGAATGCTACAAAGTGTTCAAGCCCAGACCCTCCGAATTTGTTTAGGCCTGCCTAAGAGTGCCTCAACAGTGGCGACTATAGCCATCGCTAAGGACCACCTCGTAAGGACTCATATTGAGGTTGAAGCACTGAGGACGCACGTAAGGCATCTTGCCCGGACTCCGCACCACCACCCAGCCTCTCTACCAGCGGAGCGACCACGCGCCTCCTTTTGCCGAACAGTGACCGCACATGGCGAGGCTCTACCAACTGGCTTCACGCGTGCAGCGAGACCCTCGGCTCCTCCATGGTGCCTCAAACAGCCAATCGTCAACCTGACAATACCAGGCGTCCGGAAAAAACAAGATCTGTCAGCACCAGCTCTTAAACAGCTCGCGTTATTTCTGTTGTACGAGAAATACCAAGACTCCACTCTCATCTACACCGACGGCTCCGTTCTACCGAGCAGCTCAACAGCGGCGGTCGTGGTTCCAACGATCGCCACAACTATTAAGTTCAGGACGGCTCACCCGACAACTTCGACGGCAGCAGAGCTCACTGCGCTTCGCGCCGCACTGCTTTTCATTAATGACCAGATGAGAAAAAAGGTGGACGATTTTCTGCGACTCCAAAGCGGCACTGCAATCTCTACTGTCGACTTACGCCGCGGTCCACACGAACAGTTGACATTTGAGACTGCAGAGATGTTACACCATCTAACCGAGAAGGGACACCACATTGCATTTCAGTGGCTACCTAGTCACTGTGGCATCATCGGTAATGAACGGGCCGATCAAGCTGCCCGTTCAGCCCATACAGAGGACCGCGACCTGTCGATACCTCTTTCGAGGACAGACGCTGCCCGGAAGCTCCGCATGCTCGCTCGCCATTGCACCACATCAAATTGGAATGAGCCACATTTCATGCATGCACGATTGCACTCCCTCGATCCCACGTTAAGCCTTAGAATTCCACCAAAGCTTCGCCGAGGTGACGCTACCATCCTGTGTAGATTATGGCTCGGCGTCGCGTTTACCCAGGCGTATGCGTTCCGTATAGGGATGGCCGACACCGCCGCCTGTGAACATTGCGGCGACGAAGAAACAATTCGACATGTTCTGTGTGACTGTCCGGAATATGCCACACAGAGACAAGCTCTTTGTCAGGCCTTCAACAAGATCGACGACCAGCCCCTCTCTGAAGAAAGACTATTACGTCATCGTTCAGACCTAACATCGCAGACGAAGGCCTTACAAGCACTATTAGGCTTCCTGCGATCTACTGGCCTATCAGAACGACTCTAAGCGGAACGTTCTCGTGTTTGTGGGTGTGTGCGGCTGCGTTTTTTTTCTTCTTTTTCTTTTTTCTTTTCTTTTTTTTTTCTCTCTCTCTCTCTATCTCTTTCAACCCCCCTATTCCCCAACCCCAGTGCAGGGTAGCATACCAGATACTACCTTCTGGTTAACCTCCCTGCCTTCCTCTTCTCTTTATCTCTCTCTCTCTTTTAATATTCCCGTGAAGTTAAACACCATGCATTCGCACCAAAGTGCCAGCGGTGCCGCTTGTAAACAGAGGAAAAAATACGAGCTGTTACAAGCGCATTCACCCGCCACAGAATCGCAATTTGTTAAACTGTGAGCGGAATATCTGAGTCGTTCTGGCTGCATCTTAACAGATCAAAACAACCGACAGTAGGTATTTTGTTTCTGTTAATACAAAGCTGTTCACGAGAGGTTAAGATATTCAAATCTCTCCGATGTTGATATTGTCATCACTGTCGGAAATTCGAGAGAAAAAAAAGCTTGATAATTTCATTAAAAAAAAAATTGAAATAGTACAGGTCGCTTGTGCAAAAACAACATGCAAGCATGATGGATATTGATTTTCGTACACAAACCACATACATGGAGCACCAACGCATCAGGTCACGAGTGAGTTATTAAAGCAACATGAATAATGAACATCCACTCATGGAATATGGATTGGGGTGCCGGATTGCCCTTAACTGCATGATTTTTCAGCACCACCTGCTGGACATGAAGTGCACCCCTTAGGTCGCATATGTTTGTTTGTGACTCACGTGGTCGTTTGCACGGTGCTCGCATTGTCGTTGAGTGGGACCGGGGTTTGCGCTTCGTGAGATACGAAGGAAGTCCTTGAAACGGCGTCACGTTCAGCGTTGGCTTGTCGCGTTTCAGGGACACGGATTCGCCGTTGATGTTAAAATCACAGGCAGTGACAGTGTCGAGGCGTTCAAATGGTTCGCGCCCACACGTGTATACTTCGACTCAATGCTAAAATCACCACTTTCCTGCGGCGAGTATAACCCACTTCCACTTCTCGCGCTGCTGCTTGTCTAATGGTAAAGAGAACAACGACATGCTTTTGGTTCCCTTGTAGCCGGAACGGCACCCCGGCACGCAACACGGGTTAGGCATCTTCGTCCTGCGACAACGTTTCCGCTAACGTTTCCGCTAACGTAAACACATCATATCCAGCAGCTTGTCTCGCACTGCGCGAGCATTTTAATGCACGGACGGCGCGGACGATCGCCTCCGTGGCGCAGCGGCGCCGCGTTGCGGCATTTTCGAGCAGCGTATGAAGCTCGCCCATAGCGTGACGCCGCATTTTCGTGACCATAAGAAGCATTGAATGACTCTGTATTACATTCATTACTTCGCCCTTACGGTGAAGCTGTGACTTTCTTTTTCTTTTTGCGTATCTCCAGATAATATGCAGCCGCCCCAGTTTTTAAGCTGAACGCACTAGCGTCGACCGCCGAGTCGATAAGCGCCGTATAACGTAGCGCAGCGACGAAATGAACAGAATACGCGCATGAGCGCGATCAGCTGTCCTGTGCAGCTGTCGTCTGCTAGATTGTTCCTGGAAGCAGACACCACTCCCACTTCTTTTGAGTGCTGGTATTTTCATCCATTTATTCCTTTTTTGCCATCAAGTTCGAAAGAAAAGGTCGAGTGGTCATGTTTGAGATGGATGTGATGTGATGTTAAACTACTTGCGTATGAGCATTCTGCTTTTTCTTTTTCCTGTGGTTCACGTCGCATTTTCGCGAGGCAACAAAATAATACAGGCATATATATATATATATATATATATATATATATATATATATATATATATATATATATATATATATATATATATTTCTCTGACGAAGGCCGTGCCACGGCCGAAACGTAAGGCATAAAAGTATTGCTTTCTCGTACGTGCACCCGTTTTTTTTCTTATATATATATATATATATATATATATATATATATATATGTATGTATATATATATATATATATATATATATATATATATATATATATATATATATATATGTATATATATATATAGGTATAGGTCGCAGGTTCGGATCCTGCCGGTGGCAAGTTATCTTTTCGTCCACTTTCCTTTCTTCGCATTTACATTACCATTACTTCTAATAGCTTCCCCTATACTTTCCTTGGCATCTTTGTCTGTTAGTTCTCATTAATACTGTGTTTAACAAAGCAAACGAGCCCTTAAGTTTACAATTCTTTCCTTCATTCATAACGAGGGTTTCGTTCTGGCAGACTTGATGCCTTCAGGTAGTATGCGAGGGATTATTAGTCAGCTGCCCGCTCGTAATAAGATCACGTACTACGTGACACCTACAGGCAAAAAAAGAGTGTTCCACACTCGCCGTAATGGCAACAGGCGGCGCTGACTAACGCTCCCATGTTTAAGTACACATATATACCCTATAAAGTGGACGGAGGGGTGACCGCCACCGTAGCTCAGTGGTAGAGCATCGGACGCGTTATTCGAAGGTCGCAGGTTCGGATCCTGCCGGTGGCAAGTTATCTTTTCGTCCACTTTCCTTTCTTCGCATTTACATTACCATTACTTCTAATAGCTTCCCCTATACTTTCCTTGGCATCTTTGTCTGTTAGTTCAAATTAATACTGTGTTTAACAAAGCAAACGAGCCCTTAAGTTTACAATTCTTTCCTTCATTCATAACGAGGGTTTCGTTCTGGCAGACTTGATGCCTTCAGGTAGTATGCGAGGGATTATTAGTCAGCTGCCCGCTCGTAATAAGATCACGTACTACGTGACGCCTACAGGCAAAAAAAGAGTGTTCCACACTCGCCGTAATAGCAACAGGCGGCGCTGACTGACGCTCCCACGTTTAAGTACACATATATACCCTTTAAAGTGGACGGAGGGGTGACCGCCACCGTAGCTCAGTGGTAGAGCATCGGACGCGTTATTCGAAGGTCGCAGGTTCGGATCCTGCCGGTGGCAAGTTATCTTTTCGTCCACTTTCCTTTCTTCGCATTTACATTACCATTACTTCTAATAGCTTCCCCTATACTTTCCTTGGCATCTTTGTCTGTTAGTTCTCACTAATACTGTGTTTAACAAAGCAAACGAGCCCTTAAGTTTACAATTCTTTCCTTCATTCATAACGAGGGTTTCGTTCTGGCAGACTTGATGCCTTCAGGTAGTATGCGAGGGATTATTAGTCAGCTGCCCGCTCGTAATAAGATCACGTACTACGTGACACCTACAGGCAAAAAAGAGTGTTCCACACTCGCCGTAATGGCAACAGGCGGCGCTGACTAACGCTCCCATGTTTAAGTACACATATATACCCTATAAAGTGGACGGAGGGGTGACCGCCACCGTAGCTCAGTGGTAGAGCATCGGACGCGTTATTCGAAGGTCGCAGGTTCGGATCCTGCCGGTGGCAAGTTATCTTTTTCGTCCACTTTCCTTTCTTCGCATTTACATTACCATTACTTCTAATAGCTTCCCCTATACTTTCCTTGGCATCTTTGTCTGTTAGTTCTCATTAATACTGTGTTTAACAAAGCAAACGAGCCCTTAAAGGCCAACTCCGGCGATTTTTTGACCTTGTCAGGGTAATGGTGCTTTTATGTTCCTGAGACACTCTTGTCACGCGCCCGATAGCTGAAATGCTCAGCAAATTCGAAAATAATTTTTAATAAACAAAAAGGCGCAATACCGAAACCGAAACCCAACCGAGTGTACTGTCTACGTATGACGTAGTAGTTTGTTACGAACCGGAAGTCGTTCAAGGCATGCTCGTCCCGCCGGCGCGGGAATATCACACGCTCCTCCACAGAGAACAGAAAATCGCTCGCCAAACCAGCGAAGCGCCGGCCAAACACCGTCGTCTTGTGGCCAGCACAATATACGCTGTAGCGGCCCAAGTTAGCGAACCCATCGGCTGCGTCACTTCCGTCGACCGGCAAACCAACACGTCACACACGCAATGTTGCCAATAATTGTGGGAAGCCGGGTGGGCGTTTGCAGACAATCTTTAAAATTCATTTGTAAACAATCAGCGCATCTCTCAAGCTTGAAATTTGGCATAAATGACGGAAATGTGCAAATGAACGCACCCAGCGAATTTCATTGAGATCCATAGACCTCGAAAAATCGCCGGAGTTGGCCTTTAAGTTTACTATTCTTTCCTTCATATATATATATATATATATATGTCCGTCATCTCAAGCTAAAAACAGGCGAAAAAAATTAAGGCTGCTTCGCACTAGTGGTCCAAGCCTGAAGAAAGTGCGGAGCTTGTCAGCCTTCTTCGTTTATCTTCTGTTTTCTCTTTCTTTCCTCCTGTGTTTTTTTCCTTTTTCTGTTTTGCAGTTTTTGGTCTTTTGTTCACTTTACACTTCCGTTTAATTCTAACTTTGTTCCTATTTTTCCCTTTCTTTCTTCTTTCTATTTGCCGCTTGCTTCCTCTTTTTTTCTGTTTTTCCTTGCGTTACGCCAAGCGACAACAGCATGCGACAACCCGTGCCCTTAAAGTGCTTCTCTTTTGATACCATCAGCAAGGTGCTCCAAGAGCAAGAGGAAGAAAACTTCACCTTGGCGCGAGCGCAGGCTCAATATGCTAAAGATGGGTACGGTATACGTGGTTTTGCCAGCGTTACGCCAAGTTACATGGCACGACGACAGCATACGACAGCCGGGGCGCTTAAGTACTGCGTACTTCAAAGGCAAAAAAGGACGCTATATCCACGAAGTGAATGATGATGACTGGGCGAAGCTCGATCGTTTTCATCCATGGCGGAAAGAGAATGTGTGGTCTGGAACGCGCTTATACTTCATGGTCATCAGCGCCATCGTCATCGTGATCACGTGTAGTGGCTACATTCCACTATACTGGAACGCGCTTATACTTCATCGTTATCACGTGTAGTGGGTACATTTCACTATACTGCGTCATCGTCATCTTTATCACGTGGAGTGGGTACATTCCACTACACGTGGCTACCTACCTACCTACCTACTACTACTACTACGACTACAAAGGAGGGACAGACCCACACCTTAAGGAGCTTCGCCCCTAAAAGAGAAAAGAAGACAAGGTTGGGTCCGCTTCGCATGAGAGTCTGGCAGACAAATGCTGCACTGAACTGTTCAGGGCGCACATGCGCGTATTCTCGTTCTATAGCCGCTGTGATCCGTTATGCGGCGTTTTTCAACTCGGCGGTTGATGCTCGCTCGTTCAGGTTAAAAAAAACTGAAGGACACTTTGTAAATTCCAAAGTGTGTTCGGCGAAAGCGTGTGGCCATTCCACTGACGGAAAGACCGACGGACGGACATCCGGACGGACACCGGACAGACGGACGGACGGACACCGGACGGACGGACATCCGGACGGACGGACATCCGGACGGACAGACGGACATCCGGACGCACGGACATCCGGACGGACGAACGGACAGACGGACATCCGGACGGACGGAAGGACATCCGGACGGACATCCGGACGGACGGACAGACGGACATCCGGACGGACGGATGGACGGACGGACATTCGGACGGACACCGGACGCCGGACGGACGCCGGACGGACGTGAGCATGAGACATTAAAGGCTTTCGCCTTAAAATTGAAGGGCACTTTGTACATTCCAAAGTGTGTTCGGCGAAAGCGTGTGGCCATTCCACTGACGGAAAGACGGACGGACAAACGGACATCCGGACGGACACCGGACGGACGGACATCCATCCTGACGGACGGACGGACGGACGGACATCCGGACGGACGGACGGACGGACATCCGGATGGACGGACAGACGGACATCCGGACGGACGGACAGACAGACGGACATCCGGACGGACGGACGGACGGACGGACGAACATCCGGACAGACGGACATCCGGACGGACGGACGGACGGACACCGGACGGACGGACACCGGAAGGACGCGAGCATGAGACATTAAAGGCTTCCGCCTTAAAAATTGGGAAGTCTGTACGTCGGTATGCGGGCGTTCATTATCACGTTTTGTTAGCTTTGTGCGAGCCATTATCGTGTCCCAAAAGTTTTCTGAGTTCAAAGACGATAGAGTAGCTTTTTGTTGCCTTCATTACCATTTCCACAGGCGATATCACCTCCTCGCCCCTTTTTCTTGATAAAGCACATGTACCATAGAGAAACATACTTTCGTAAAGAGCGAACACTCCCGTAGTGCCCTGCGGCCGAGCTACTGCACTGCTTTCAGAGCCACGAGCGGCTGGTCAGACCGATAATGTCTTTGGCATAAATAAAAAGAACAAGAAAATTTCCTTTCCGATGCTGGGATTTGAACCCGTGCCCTCATGCGCCGAAAGCGAGTGCCTTTACCGCTAGGCTACACACCCATGCTTTATGAATGTGAATAT
>JALIZH010000884.1:0-12300 GCA_030522465.1 Rhipicephalus appendiculatus | reverse complement strand
GGAGATCATAACATTTCAATTTTTTTATGGCAACTTCAACTCACTTCACATAAAATGTGTTGCCACATCAGCCCTCACAATAAGCAAGCTAAGAAGGTTACCAAGAGGGTGTTAGAACATTTCAGTGTCCTTTTCCGATATGCATGTGTGCTTCTCCCTCGCTGTTACGAAATGAAATACAACACAGTCTAATACCTTAGGAAATATTTATTCCAGCTATGAACTAGTACTATCTGTGCTGCTTCAAGGCATGCCAGTACATTTTCTTCAAGGTTTAAGATGTCTTCGGCTGAATGTTCACCAGAGAAAGCTTCTACAGGTCAAAAACGATAACGTATATGGACTTCAAAGAGAAGCTTGAACATGTTCTTAAGCAATGCATTGTAAACAGAGTGGGACAAGATAAATGCACTTAAATTGGCACATGATCAAGGCATATCAAGAGTCAATCTTACAGCCACCAAATCTTCATCACAGATGAAATTGATGCGAAAATAAATGTTGCATTAGACGACGGTGAATTCTATTTGTCTTTTTTTTCTGTGATAGCCAACAAAGTGCCATGCAATATTTATAGCTTAAAAATGTACCAAGCCACATAGGCATTCCAGGCAATGAAAAGGCGGACGAATATGCGTCCCTAGCAGCTCAGACATCTGTTAAGCAAATAAATATTCCCCTTAAAGACAGCCTCCGCACTATTCGCATAGCATTATCATTAAAATGGCAGCAACATTGGGACTCCTGCACGAGTAATAAACTCCATCTGGTCAAACCCATAGTGGGCGAATGGAAGTCGTACCGTCATAAGGAACGCTTCATTGAGGTTATCCTTTGCCGACTCCGCATTGGGCACACTCACCTCACCCACAACTTTTTGCTGAAAAGGGAAGACATGCCACAATGTCCAAAATGCATACAGCCATTAACAGTTATGCATATCCTCATCACATGTCCACACATTGAAACAGAGAGGCGAAAACACTTTGGAGTTTTTTACAAGCGTCGAATACCTATGCACTCGAGGCTAATTCTAGGAGAGGATCCACTTGTTCCCCTGTGTAATGTTATAAATTTTTTGAAAGAAAGCGGCTTTTTAGATAAACTTTAGAGTTACTGGTTATTATAGAACACCTTGTGTTTGGCGCTGTTTGGCCTGAGTTGCCCTTGCGCCAGTAAACCCAATATAACTAACTAACTAGCTTTCCAATTTTCTTAAGATTGTGACTGATATTGCGGAGGTAAGGTAAGACAACTCTTCCTTTATTTGTCCCACGTAGTCAGTGGCACTGCGGTCATCTTCCTTGAAGCGGAAATTATTGAAGTGGCAGAAATTAGAATTAGAGACTGGGCAATAGTATTTTGGTCGCATCAGCAGCCTATTTGATTTGTCGGGTCAATTGCCTTGTGTGCCCCTTCTCCCCCCTCTCTTCCTTTGCACAGTGTCGTGTATATATATATATATATATATATATATATATATATATATGCGATGACGTGCAATAAACATGAAGTCGTTAGTCAGCGCTGTGTCCTGTCTTGATCTGTCGCCATCAGTGTTCGATCACTGCGTACTATCAATTCACTGAAATGCAAATTCACCCATTTGGTTAGACTTAGGTGTACATCAAAAAAGTGTTGGAACCTGACTGTAGTGTTGGCACATGAAACCTAGATTTAAGCACTCTCAAGTAACAACATATTTAACTAAAGACAGATAAAATGGGAGTTATCATACCTTTCCTTTAGGCTTTGTTTTCTTTCTGCTTTTGTCCAAGGACACCACAGGCCTTTTGGGCCTTTTTGACAGATATAACGTCATAGCTTCTTGATTTTCTGCATGGCACAAAGCAAAGCATCAGAAAACAGACTGCTGAAAATGCAGCAACGATATGAGAGAAACATTAAAAAAGTATTACGACACACTTATTCATTTTACGGTAGCGTATTTCCAAGCAAGCAGCTGTGGCAAATACAATAGACTTATTTCCGTACAGCAGTAACACTGTACTCCACGATTTTCGATGTGCTTCACGTGGCTTGGGTAGTAAATTTTTGCTGTGCAAAGTGCTTCAAGCCTTTCGCATGAAAACGAGCTAGCTATGCAGCTGCCGAATGCACCGCAGTTCAAACAAAGTAAGTTCCACGGTTAGTTTCCACAACATACCTGTAATGCGATGTTTAAGCTTTTAAAGGGCCACTCTCCACCAGTTGTTTTCTCCTCGCCTTCGCTACCCTCCCTACAGGCGATATATCCTCCTTGCGACTTATTTCTTAAAAGCACGTGAACAATATGTCAGCAGCAAGCGCTCGAGCCTATCAGGATTTCTCGCTGCTCGCCTACACGCTGTTATCGCAGCTTGCACAGTCGGAAACACTCAAAATGAAGTAAAATCAGTTGATCGCGCATGATAGTAGCGCTAGATGAAGAACGGATGGGTGACTGCATGGCAAAGCAGTGCAGGAGACAATCCACATCTGATACTTCGCGTATATGGGCCAATCGAGAGCATGTATACTATGTACACTGTCGACCTTTATGAAAGGGAACACGCGAGCGCGTGGCCGGCGCGCTGTGGCGGCTGCCTACAGCACCATCAACCGACAGCTAAAGAAAATGCGTCCGCTTTTGGCGGCACCGCCTGTTGCGATATCGGAGCGGGAGCGTAATCTAGCAGCGCTAGTCCAACAGCCATGACTCGTTATTTTGTTCGCCAATAGATGACGCCGAAAGCGGACGCGCTTTCTTTAGATATCGCTTGATGGTGCTATAGGCAGCCGCCGCAGCGCGCCGGCCACGCGCTCGCGTGTTCCCTTTCATAAAGGACGACAGTGTACATCACAGGAATCACTGTCTGCTTCACGAAAGTGTGCAAAAAAGACGACAAATGCTAGGAGAGAATAATGCGCTCGTTTTTTGTATCTTTTGAGAGGCATGGTGAGGGGCCCTTTAATGCTGTGTTCATACTTCCCATGCGGTGCACCATTTTGCTTGTCGCAGCCTGCAAAGACTGCCAGCTTGTAATGTCCCCTATTCCCAGTCGTTGAGGAAATATGCACGGCAAAAATAGACTTAGTGGGAAAATCTCGTGATTAATTGCAGCAAGCATTTTCTTAGAAGTGTCGCCATATGCAAGATATGGGAAATTGGCTCTTTGAACAGTTTAAACGTTTTAAGTGATCCTACGCTGCAGCTTCGGCAAAGATACTACATTAAGTTGCAAAAGCTTGGGATGCTATTCAGTCATATAGACAGATAAACAAAAGGCAGAGCCAGAAGGTCAGAAGCACACCTATGTGACACAGAGCAACTTGCGCGCAGTTGCAATCAGCAAAAAAAAAAAAAAAGCCACCCTGAAAGTGAGACTGGGATCACTGATGAATAACAATGAGCCTTATGAGCAGCACCCGTTCAATAAAGCTTACGGATATTGAGATCTCTGAAACAGATGCCTGCCCACAGACGTCGTATTTCACTGACAGATGCCCTACGCCGGTATTTTGTGACACCGCCGCTCACGTGTCTGTACTTACATTGCACTTCATGTGATGGTTATAAAACCAAGTTAAGCCTTAAGTTGATCCTGTGCAGTCGGGCCAAAAATACAGTTAACTTATGACAGTGCAGTAGCCCCTTGATACGTCTGCACGACAAGCGAGACAAGCACACACACGGGCAAGTTATATTGCTGTAAACCTATTTGTTCTAAAAACACCAAGTCCGATTTCACAAGACTTCACCAAATGTTTTAAGATAAAATCAGTAGAACGTATACATACCAGCCATGTGCAGCACTCTAGCCTTGTAGTAGCCACCCGCGGTGTTTTCGTCGCCGTTCCACCATACGTCATGCAGATCCGTTGGATCGAAATCCGAGATGTTCTCTGGAGCGAAGTTTTCCATTGCTGTGTGGTCCACTACAGCGGTGGTTGAATCCACGTCGTATTCGATGTAAACAAGCATGACACACTCGCAATACGACACGGCGCTTCCCATTGCTATGACACTGAACTTTAGCGGTGCCACTTAAGTATTTATGCATATGAGAAAAAGGCCTTGTTTTCAGAGGGTTTTGAGCTGCAGCACTTTAAAGTATGTCTTTGCAGAATAACTTAGGCGATCGACCATGGCACGCCAGTTTTGGCTCACGCTTGGGTAGTTGCCGCACAGTGTCACTCGATGCTCACGCGTAGGCGTGCGCATGGGGAGGGGGGGGGGGGCGCCCCCCCAGTCACCTAGGGGGGGGGGGGGGGCACTAAAAAGTTGATCTGCCCCATACATAGGCTTAATAGGGAGGGGGGGCGCTGCGACGACCTTTCGCCCCCCTTGGAAGGGAACCCTGTGCCCTCTTATGAGCCCACGCACACATGCCCTAGTGTGGAAGCAGACATATGCGCCATGTAGATGTTCATCAACCGACTATACTTGCAGCGATCCTTTATATGAGGGATTGATCGACAGAATACTTATTGTTTCATGTTGTATCTTGGTCTGATGAACGCACGCATGTGGGTTAACACGAATAGGCGGCCGCACGGGCCCGTCTCATCGCGGGCGTCATATGTACATCGCTCGCTCGGTTGCCGTTTGCCACGCTGTCGGTGTCGGAGAGCTACGCAGTGGAATGTTTCGGTGCAAACAGCGAGGTCATCGGTGTCTGTCTTGCGCAAACGAGAATCTTATCGTACCTACACGTACCTTTGTCGGTTTCGAAGGTAGGCTAACAAGACCCTATCGTACCGAGAGCTACCTTTGTCGGGGTCGCCCCCTTTATCGGGGTCAGCAAACAAGACCTTTATCGTACCTACAGGCGTACCCTCAGAGCCTTTATCGTACCTACAGTAGTACCCACAGTGCCTTTACGTGCCTACAGCCACAGCCACAGGGCCGATAGCTCTCTATCGGTCCGATGGCTCTCGCTATCGGTCCGATAGGGGCGCTTTATCGGATTTTTTTACTGGGTCTCGAGGGAATGTCCTCTCGCATGCCCCACAGTTTCTCTGTGGGCTCTTGCATTGTCTCAGGTGGTGTGCCCCTCCGCAGTCTGTGCATCTAGGGGGGCCCTGACAGAATTTCTCTACATGTCCGTATTCGGTACAGTTCTTGCTGCGGGGCACAAATGTATTGTCAAAAAACCTACAGCGGGTCCACTTGATGTTAAGCCGCGTCCTGCCCCTCAGTGCTTCGTGTGCTTGTCTATTAATTTCTAGACATACGGTTTTCCCCTCCCTTCCCCTCCAGGTCCGGGTCAATGTGAAATCCTCTGGGGCACACTGCGAGTCGTTTTGCCCCACCAGGCGAGCTGGAATTTCTTCGTCGGTGTTGTCCTCGCTAATACCGACGATTTTGATTTGAGGGAGCTTCTTCCGTCCCCTCGTTGCCTCCACCATGCGCCCAGTTGCTGCGTTGGTCTGCAGTTGCATCTGTAGGGATGTTATGGCCGCTTTTGAAGTAGATGTTATTACTACTCCTTCTCGGTCTCGAGAGGGTCGCATGGCCACGTCTCGAAGACCGAGGGAGCAAAGGTCAATGTTTTGGCTGATTAATGCTGAAAGCTGCTCTGGGTCGTATGTGGCTGATCTTACCACTATCGCCTCTGTTGGTCTAATTGGTCTATGTTGCCTGTCTGGATCCCCCCACCGTAGGATCCCCCCACGAAAAAGCAGATAAGTATGCTTCATTGGCAGCCCACAAAACGGTAGCCAATGTGAAAATTCCCCTGAAAGACATCCTGAGAACAATTCGTCTAGCTCTACTAGCAAAATGGCAACAACAGTGGGACACATGCACGAATAACAAGCTCCACATGGTGAAAGCCATACACGGTGAATGGAAGACCTGCCGTCACCAACAACGGTGTATCGAAGTTATTCGCAATGCCCACGAACTATAGGTGGCGCGCTGTACGATTCAAGATGGCGCCCGATGGAGGGTCAATCCGTTTGTTAGCATAGGAACAGATAGGACGTGTGTACGTACGGCCCGTGCCACTTTCGCTGGATGAAGTGATGAGCTGCACTGAAATGTATATGAGACCGAAATGCTTTCTCAAACCATGGAAGCTCGCCACCTAATTATTTGCCGTGGCGTGAAAGGTTATATTTCAGCTCCGTTACCGTGCATAAGCGACGCTGTGCGAAATCCTGTGCGTGCTGCAGAAAACTTCATGAACTAGAATTGACGTATGACCTGAACGGCACTCCGAGATAGTGTGCACCGAGCCTGCCTGACGGATTTCCCGCAGTGGTAGGCCGCTAGCGAGTAGCGTCATCGCTGCTGACCGAATGTTTAACGTGGCGATGGTTTGCAAACAAACGCCGTCGTCATTACTTGCGCAGTCAGGAACGCGGAGTTGCTTCTTCAACGGAACACACGCATTTAACATCCTATTTAGTAGCGCTTGTATCACAGCCATGCTCAGACTCAAGCCGTGCGCAATTCACTGCACTCGGATGCCGCAGGTTCGATCAGCACGATCGAAACATGAATATCGAAAAGAACACGCACGTATGCTTTTCGCAACGACGAATTCTTCGACGTTGCGAAAATGCGTCGAACAACTATGCCGATCGGAAGGTACCGGTGAAGTACAGGAGAGGTGAGCCGATAGGCGTGGATTGTGGCCGTGACTGCACGTTTGTTTCATCGCTCTAACCATTTCGCTTCCCTGTTCCGAACTCGAGTGTTCTGGCGGAATGCGGCGCTCGATAATATCCACAATAATTGCGCTACGTGCAATGTACAACAAAAACTATGTTTTTATTTTGATCTCGCTGATGGATGCTATACATTAAATACAATCAAAGTGACTTACGAGCGTGAAAAAACATTAGCGCGCGCGAGGGGACGTGAAGTGCAACTCGCTCCTCGTGAGTTAGCAGCTGATCGTTCATCGTCGCTGTCACACTCCTTCTCACACACACACACGCTTTCACAGCCTTCTCCGTCCAGTGAAAAATCCTCGTCGTCAAGGTGGTTCCTCTCAACATCATTACTGAAAGCAATCTGAAGAATTTCCTCCGCCGAAAGACTTCGATTAGTCCTCGTCACAACGTTATCTGGGCGCGCAGAACCGCAGAACTTCTTGCTCTCACACCGGTCAACAAACAAATCGCTTGCAGAGTGCTGCCATCTATCAACAAACGTACAAAAAGAAGCGGCGCAGCGCTGGCCAATTTGAGATTACTCAGTTATACATCGCTAGCTCGCGCGACTTCCCGCCTGCAATGTTATAAATTCATGCACTACAAAAGCACTAACGAATGCTATATGGAAGTAAAACAAGGTGAGTTTCAACTGAGGTCAGACGACAGCGTTTAACTAACCTACGTGGCTACACAAAACCTCGCGAAGCTGATATTTGTACGATGTGGGTCATCGTTGAACGCGAGAGTTGGCACGTATTTTCACGAAAACTTCGAGTCTCGCAAGAACGAGTCAGACTTATCGTGTCACGGAGGGCCCGGTTTGTTCACTGAAGCAGAAAACATGCAAACTCGTAGTGTTTCTTTCCTGTTGACACAGCCGAACAAGTGCGCTACTGCGTAGAGCTGCCATGGCGTCGTCTACTGATCATCCATGAGAGGACGCTCCTAAATTCCGCTAGGGGCGCGACAGTCTATGGGCATTGCGAATATTATGCCGACTTCGAATTGGACACACACACCTGACACAACTTTTTACTCACAAAGGAAGAATAGCCAATATGTGAGAAATGCCAAGAACCGCTCACACTTACAGACATTATAATCACATTCCCAGATGTTGAAACACAGAGAGAAAAATATTTCAGCATACTATACAAACAACACATACCTTTACACCCTGCTCTGCTGTTAGGAGATGACTCTCTAGTACCCCTGCCGGACGTGCTAAACTTTCTAAAAGAATGTGGTTTTTAAATAAGCTTTAGAACTTCATCATCTCACTACCCTCTTCTTAAAACCTTGTGTCTGGCGCAGCATAGCGTCAGCTGCTTTTGCGCCATAAAACACCAAATTAACTAACTGTCCGCACAACCTCGGCCATGCTCGGCATAGTTACGGTGTTCCTGGTACCGCGTGTTGCTCGGAGTTCGCCCTGCAGGCCTGCTACTTCGTGTGTGGCCTCCAGGATGAGCGATTTCATTTTCGCCACCTCGTTGATTATAAGATCGATCTGTCTGGCCACAGTCTCGTTTTCCGCGGCCTCGGCGGCTATGATGCTGAGGGCCTTGAAGAGCTTCTTATCAGCCTTTAATAGCCTCTGTAATGGTGAACCCCCACCCCTCCTCTCCTCCACAGAGGCTCCGCCCTGAGATGAAAGAATGGGAGGGAATTCCTCCTCACTTTGGCCTGAAGACAGCTGTTCGGCTGCTGTGTCTACTGAGACGCGGCTCTCCTCCGGCAGGCAGTGAAAAACTTCATTATGTGGATAATGCTTTCGGGGCGGGCAGCAAAGATGAATATGTGGAGGGAGAAAGAAAGAATGAGTTTCGCCTTTGACTTGTCTTGGGCAAATGCACGAGGCACCCTGCCAGTTTTTCAATAGTTTTTAGCAGATATTGAGTAGTCTGGTTTTACGCACGGATCTTCTGCATAAAAATTCAATGACCAGAATGACTTCCTATTTGCAGAGCTGTATAAAGCACAATAAGCTAAAAACTAAATAGTTCAGTTGAAAAGACAAAGAATCTGTGCCTCATTTCAAGCCTTCACATTTTCCTTTTTTCATAGTTTCCTTTTTAGGCATCATTAGCACAAAGGCACAGTTGCATCAGCTGCACTCTCAAACTTCAGTTTCTATCACTTAGATTCTATAGCATTATGCAAGTTCTTCCCTTTTCTTTCTAACTTTATCTGCATCCAATCACTGCTCCTTCTGATCATGCAGGCAGCGCAGAAACATTTACAATCTATCGGTGATACGACATTTTAAGCCGATTTAACATGCCGTTCAATGAAGAAACTTTCTCCGGCGTGAGGGCTGGCTTCGCCATTGTCTTCTCAAGTGCCCGGCATTTGTTCGACAATGTGCCGGTCACACTGCGGTTGTGGAGCTGTTCTGGGCTCCAGTAGAGCATGGCTGCCGACCTGCAGAACATGGAGTCCGTGGGAGCTTTCATGAGCAGGTCCCATGACTCCTTGTCGACCCATCGGTCACTGCCTGCATAATACTGCAAGAATAACACAAAAAAGATAGTTCAGACTCTGGCAGAACGCTAACCAAAGTTAATTAAAAGGGTCACTTTTCCTGCTTCCGCAAACCGTAAAACCAGGAGGCTCAATAGCGTTGTGCTTAAATAAGGACACCTTGTGTGTGCAACACGGGATTACCATTGTTTTGCGTCAGCCTTTCTTTTATTACTGAAAATGGAAGCCTCCAGATTGGCATTGCACTCAGTTTTTCCTAAGGCAATCGTCTTCATCTTACCCGATTAATATCACGCGTCATATCATGTTCAATCGGGATTAATAGCAGTGAAATGGAAGTACTGCAGTGTGTGCCTGTGTTCAGGACAGCTGCTGCTATTTTGATCAGTACATGAAGCTCTCGTGCAAGCTGTGAGCTCATGGTCTTTTGCGTGCTGTGAGCTATTTGCACTAAGCAAATGATCCATGAACACTTTTGCTCGTTGAGTTAGCAGTGGGTGCAGTTTACAGCAAGGCACGTGCTTGGATGCTGAAGTCACCAGTTATAAAATGCTGCGTGCATATATTTCTGGTTGGGCTGAAGTTGGTCGCGACAGGCAACATTTTAGCCCACATGGTCATTACGTACAAACAGCATAGAAAGCTGAATCTATTAGTAGGCAACAAGCGTGATTTACTAGGCGATTACCATTACAACAAAATTTTCTGCTGAGTACATAGTTACTACCTTTAGAGACTTTAACAAAATTGAACTCGCCTGTCTGCTTCTACGACCACTCATAATTACTTGGAGTGCCAGTCACCTTTTTTTTCTCAAATAGTGCACAAATGCCATTTACATACACTTGAACAAATTATGCGATTTTGGCCAAAATGCAGCAGGATAGAGGCTTCAGTTCTACGCACAACTGGTGCTGCAATAACATCATTGCCTTTCATATTTCAGCTGATTACCTTGCCATCATCTCTCGGCGAGCCAATGACAGTGTTTTGGGCCTCCCCTTCTTCAAAAAGATCGATCTCCTGGTCCACCAGGCTCTCTTGGTGCTGCCCAAGCTTCAAGGCATCTACAGAAAAACAAAACATATTTAAATCTGGTTGAGCATTCACAAATCACAACATGCATAAACCACATAAACATACGTTGGTCTTGTGGAGGAGGCATATCATCAACACTCATCTGAGATAGTCACTTTAAATAAATAAAAGATCAATGATGTCATCCAATTGACGTTACCCCAGCAGTAATGCTGCTTAAATATACCTTAAGATCACGAGCAAGTGCAACCCCCTACGGTGAAAGATACTGTACTTACTCAAATATAACAGAAGTTTTTTTGCAAGATTTTTGCTACCTCAAGTCAACCCTTGCGTTACAATCGAGTACCGAAATACACACGTAATGCCCATTTTTTCTTACTGGACATGATGAAAAGTCACCCTTCACGTTACAATGTGGACACATTACAATCGAGTAAATAAGGTAATCGGATAAGATTCCGAAGGGGGGTATGTAGATATGTAGCGCTGCACAAAGCGAGACCGGAGTCTGCAGGCCCTTTGAGGTGGATGGAGCAGCAGACGCTGCTTCCATCAAGGGGGCGGAAGGAGTTGCAACCGGACCACTTTGTGTGGACCCGGAGGACATTTCAGGCCTTTGTGACGCTGCCCCCGACTGCGTCACATCGGCGTAACTTCTCTGGAAAAGGTGAGATAACCGTTTCCGCGCTTCGTAAGACGAGATCTTTTCATTGATGGTTAAAGCTATGATTTCTTTTTCATTTTTCCAGAATGGGCATGACCGGGAATATGCTGGGTGATCTCCCTTACAGCTCACGCAAAGTGGCGATGAAGTGCAATTTTCGGAAGTGTGGTCGTTGGCGCTGCATTTGGCGCATGTTTCCTTTCCTCTGCATGTGTGGGATGCGTGACCGAATCCTTGGCACTTAAAACAGCGTCTGGGGTTTGGGATGTACAGAGGGGTTCACTGTTAAAGGGAACACCGGAGCGCGTGTCGTCTGCTCGGCGCCACCGCCGGCCGGCTGCGGCAACTGGTTTCGCGCAGGAGCAGTGAGCGCTGTGGGCGGCGCTCGTTTGTCGTATGCTACAGTTGCGGACGCGCTTTCGATCGCCGCGAAGCCAGCCGTCCCCGCACTTTGAAATTTATCCGCGGGCTGCATGGCCACGCTCAGATGGAAAGCTGTGGCAAAGCTGAAAGGGAATTAGATATTGTAAAATACTACCTGATTGATATTTTTGTTGGTTCTTTTAAAGAAGCATTACTTTACGGACGTGTCTTCCTGGCACAGCGTGCGTGACGCTGCGCAAACTGATGGCGCTTGTTCTTGTTGGCGGTCCGTATGGGGAACTTCTGTGCCGTTGTTCGGCTTTTCAGACCTGCTTGATACAGGCGGCGCTTCACAGTGCTCTTCGAAGCGTTCAGTCCAAGATTTACCTTAAGCTCTTGCGAACACCACCTAGGGTTCTCCGTTTTTCATGTTTCAAGAAAGTGCGCGAAAAACGTGGACGAAGAGACTCGCCCAACAGTCCATTCTTCTAGGGTTCTCCGCCACAGCAGCTACTATGGTAAGGTCTTCCTCATGGCTCGTGGCTCGATGCCGTTGACTTCCGAGGAGCGTCCTTTATCCGTTGGTCGACCTTGTACGCTTGAACAATGCGGTTCACGGTTTTAAGTGACGTGTGCGTTAATTTTGCAATAGCGCGTTGACTGTAATTTCGTAGCCACAGTTCAACCATACGCTGCCTCTCATCGTGTGGCACTCGAGCCATCGTGGAATCGCAGCAATCGACGCCCACCGGAAAGCTTTCTCGAAGCGGGCAATTCTTTATCTAACGAGAAGGCGAACGAAAGACGGCAATCCGGCTGATGTGTCAGGTGACATTTATCAGATTATAGATCATTCCCGTGATATTCATTCCAGCTCGAAAGAAAGCGACTATTTTCAAGATTTTACGACTTAGGCCGCGCTTCGTGACGAGCTGAAGTGCGGCCGCAACTGTAGCAGACGACAAACGAGCGCCGCCCACAGCGCTCACTGCTCCTGCGCGAAACTAGTTCCCGCAACCGGCCGGCGGTGGCGCCGAGCAGACGACACGCGCTCCGGTGTTCCCTTTAACAGTGAACCCCTCTGTACGGTCTGACATTGA
>JALIZH010000883.1:0-54387 GCA_030522465.1 Rhipicephalus appendiculatus | reverse complement strand
TTTAGTCACTTCATGGAATGTAAGAGTAAAGCGTCCCTAAACACCCCACAGCCGACCTGCGGACCTACGTCCTCCCCAGCGCGGAGGGTTAGTGCGCGCGCCCGGGAGTGAGCAGTGTCGTTGAGGTTTGTGAGGGGAGTCCAATAGGGGTTCGAGGTGTGCAGGGAACCAGGTAATGGTATGTGGAGTAAGTGTCCTATTTTCAAGTAGTTTGAATGCTTCGGCACAGACGGAACCAGAGGCAAAAGCTCTGACCGCCGACCTGGAGTCGGTGAAGATTTGCGACCTACTGTCGTCCAAAAGGGCAAGGGCTAAGGCAGCCAACTGTTCGGCTCTTGAGGGAGTAGAGTCCCTAAGCGACGCAGCATTGATAATAGAACCATCTTGATTGACGGAGACAACAGAAAACCTAGCCGAGCGACCGTACTGAGCGGCGTCGACAAAACACACCGAAGTGGGATCGTTTCTGATGCTCTTAAGAAGCGTGATGGCCCTAGCCCTGCGTCTGCCTACGTTGTGCTGTGGATGGACGTTCCGGGGGAAGGGAGAGACCTGGATTGCAGTACGCTGTTCATCCGGCAATTGAAGACGGCGCTCCTCTACGAGCGCAGGGCTGAGACCTAAGACGGACAGAATCTGCCTGCCAGCCGGCGTAGATGACAGGCGCACCAGCTGTGCAGTGTTCTGGGCTTCAATGATCTCTTCTAGGGTGTTATGGACCCCCAGCTGCATAAGCCGTTCAGTACTGGTCCGGGCGGGGATGCCCAACACCCTCTTTATGCTCTTTCGGATCAAAGTTTCCAGCTTCTTCTTTTTCAAATCCGTACGAAGAGTGCATGGCAGCAACGTACGTAATATGACTCATGAGGAATGCGTGAAAGAGCCTCAGGAGATTGTCCTCCCTTAGTCCACCCCTTCTGTTCGAAACCCTATTAATCAACCTGATCATGTGCTCGGTCTTGGTGGAGATCTTAGCAATGGTCCGCCCGTTGTACCCGTTGGATTCAATAATCATGCCCAGCACTCTAATGGCGTCCACCCTGGGAATGGGGGCGCCACCTCCGGTGTGAAGAACAATGTCCACCTCTGATAAAGGCTTCCAGTCCTTCGGCTTGGCTCCCTTCCTATTTGGCCTGTATAAAAGCAGCTCCGATTTACTCGAAGAGCACCTCAGCCCTGTTCCAGCGAGGAAGAGCTCCGTCTGATCGATGGCTTCCTGGAGGGCAGTCTCGACCTCTCCTTCGCTACCTCCGGGACACCAGATGGTAATGTCATAAGCGTAAAGCGTGTGGCTGATGCCCTTCACTTTAGATAGCACTTTGGACAACTTGCACATACCAATGTTAAAGAGAAGCGGGGGATATCACCGCCCCTTGCGGCGTGCCTTTAGGGCCCAGTGCTATGGGAGCGGACTTGAGGTCCCCGATATTGAGCGTGGCCTTCCTGGAATCGAGAAAGGAGCTGACGTATCTGTGAAAGGTTTCGCCCAGTCCAAGCTCTGAAATGGAGTTTAAGATGTGCGCGTGAGAGATGTTATCAAATGGCTTTTCCAAGTCAAGACCTAGGATGCCTCTTACGTCCCTTGTGTTCATGTCTATTATTTGATGTTTGATTAGCTTCATCGTGTCCTGCGTCGACAAGGACGGACGAAAACCAACCATGTTGTAGGGGAAAAGACCCTTCTTCTCGATGTACTTAGATATGCGGTTGTGAATGACGTGCTCCGCCACCTTGCCGACGCAGGACGTGAGCGATATGGGCCTAAGATTGGCTAGACCCGTAGGTCGCCCCGGTTTGGGGATTAAGACGACCGACGCCATTTTCCAGGAGTCTGGGACAGAACCCTGCTCCCATATGCGATTGATCTCATCGGTAAGAAACTTTACGGATTCGTCTTCCAGGTTCCTAAGGGCCCTGTTAGAGATGCCATCCGGCCCCGGAGCCGATCTTCCATTAAGGTTTTGAAGAACCTCCCAGACCTCGCTGGCGTTAAAGGGCTCACCGAGCTCGGGACAAGGGGGCCCAGTGTAGGACGGATAGTCAGAACAGCTCGAGGAGCCAACGGGTAGGTATCTACGAGCCAATCCGTCCAGTGTGGCGTCATCAGATTCAGACTGTCTGGCCGCATGTATAATTTTAGCAATGGCTTACCGTTGATTACTCTTGGAATTCGACTCGTTCAAAAGGTGTTTAAGCAAATTCCATTTGCCTCCTATTCTCATTTGACCATCGACAGAATTGCACACCTCATCCCACTGCTGCCTGGCGAGGGTCTGGCAGTGGTCCTCGATGGTACGGTTAAGTTCTGCAATCTTCTTGCGGAGCCGACGATTGAGCCTCTGCCCCTTCCACCTATTCAGTAACGATTTCTTGGCCTCTAGGAGGTGCGCGAGGCGGCTGTCCATTCGATCTGTTTCCAGATCTGTTTGGATCTTTTTTGTCGCCTCATTGACGTCTCCCTTGAGCTGTGCGGCCCATTGTTCCAGGCTGGGGGGTTGAGTCTTGAGCTTGTGCCCGTTCTTTTCTAATAGTCCGGAACTGATCCCAATCTGTGACACGAAATTCTCTTACGGGCTTACCCTTTACGCTGAGGTGGGTAGCTAGAATATTATGGTCGCTCCCCAAATCCACGTGCAAGTTGTGCCATGCGGCAGATTCAACATTTTTAACAAAGGTAAGATCTGGCGTTGTGTCCCTCGCGCAAGAGTTGCCCATCCTAGTCGGAAATGCTGGGTCCGTGGCCAGGATGAGGTTCAGGTTCGCCGCTGCTTGCCACAAGTCGTCGCCTTTACGGGAGGGCCGCAGATAACCCCACGCCTGATGAGGAGCGTTGAAGTCACCCGCGACCACAAGCGGGGAGACACCGGCCCTGCCGGCAGCCCTGCTCAAGAGCGTCGCGAACCTTTGTCTTGAGTCCTTCGGCGAACTATAAATGTGAAGGATGAAAACACTACACTTTAACTGACCCCCCGGAATAATTTCGACCAGCGAGTGTTCCACCTTACTGGTGTCCATAGAGAGATCATGCGTGACAAAGGTGCATCCCTTAGAGACGAGCGTGCAAATGCCTCTCCGTCCGTCGCCATAAACAGCGTGAGATTTGTAACCCGGTAGAACTACCGAATCCGAAAGCGTCTCCTGAAGCAAAATGACGTGCGGCTTTTCAGAGTGAGAACGAACGAACTGCTGAAGGACCGCCCTCTTGCGGTGGAACCCCCAGCAATTCCACTGCCAAATCCTGAACTCTTTAGGCGGACGCGCCATGGTTAGGCTCGAAAGATTTGCACCTACTTTCGAGCGCGTTGACCTTAGCGTCTAGTGCACAGAAGTTAGCGTCCAACGCATTGACCTTAGCGTCCAGCGCGTTGAACTTGTCAGTCAAGCTATCGACGTTAACATTAACGATTGTTACAGTTTCGCTAAGCGACCTGAACATATCTCTGATCTCCGTCTTAAAACTTTCTAGCCCCTCGTCATGGGCGTCCCTCGTCAAAGCCCCCTTTTTGCCTGGACGAACAGTACACGGCGCCTCCATGGGGACTTCCATGGGCGTTTCCACTCTAGTGACCTGAGGAGGTTGTGGAACCTCACTCTTAGCGTTATTAGCATTCCTAAGTGGCAGCCATCTCAGCCCTAAGCTGCGCAATTGCCTCTTTTAGTGCTGCGTTCTCCCTTTCCAACTGAATTATTTTATCATTGTTTTGCTCTGGCGGCATGCCCCCCGTTACCTGTTTCTGGGATCCTTTGACGCGGTCAGCCCACTCGGTCGCCGTGGCAGGAGGCACCTGGATACGAACGGCTGGGCCTCTGGACCGGGAACAGCTCCTGGATCGGGAACGGCTTCTGGACCGGGTACGGCTCCTGTTTCGGGAGCGCCCCCTCGAACTTCTAAACTTGGACTTGTTGGCCGGTTCGTACAGCTCATCTATCGGTGGGAAGTCCTTGTCAAAGTTGCGTCGCTCCCTCCTTCTCTGTCTGACGATATAAGGTACTTCGAATCTTTGCCTACAGGTTCTGTCAGCCGTGGGATGAGGCCCTCCGCAGAAGGCGCACTTTGGCGAGCAAACGTGCTGGTCACCAGGGGAGCTGATTCCGCAACCCCGGCAGATTGCATTTTCCGGAGTGGGGCACACGTCGGCTCTGTGGCCGAGTCGACCACAGGCATAGCAGACGTCCGTCTGCCGTCGGTAGAGGGTACACTTGATCATGCTGGGACCGCACATGACGTAATTTGGGACTCGAAGTCCTTCGAATAGGATAACGACCGTGGTGGAATTCTTGATTCGCCTCACTTCGAGGACACTGGGGTTTCTCGGCTGAATAAGCAGTCTTCGGAGCTCTTCGTGATCAATCTCCATATCGATGTTTCTGATGATGCCCTTGCATGTGTTGTCGGGCGCAGCAATATATGAGCTGACCTCGTAGTCTGCTTTATTAACGGTGATGGCCTCCAAACTTGCGTAGGCCTTGGCGTTGGCTTGCGATGGCGTACTAATCACAACAATGTTTTGCATAGCGTTAGGACAAATGATGTCTTCCGTGATATCCGCAGCGGAGAGACCCGCCGCCGTCATGAGGGCTTGAGAAATCCTGACGTTACTGGTATTCTTAACGTTTAAGCCTCCACGGGGCCGAATGATGATTCGAAAGTGCTCCCTTGGCAGACGAGGCAGCCTTGACGCGTTGGCGAGGCGTTTCTTCACGTTGGCGGTAGATTGGGAGCTGCCGTTCTTGCCATACGTCGGGCCGGGAACTGCAGCTCCCGCTACGGACAGAGACTCTTTAGTTGACTTGCGCTTGGAAAGCGCCGTTGTCCACCCAGAACACTGGAATTCTTCGGGGGAAATGTCCTCCCCTAGCACGGTGACGTGCATAGCCATCTTGAATCGCACAAACGAGCTAAGCCTAGCGTTAGGCTTAGCTAAGCCTAACTGTAGGCCTAGCAAGCCACGGCGTGGTCGAGCAAGGAAGTCCGCAAAAAGTCGTCAAAAGGTTGACCCACCGTGACAAATCTGGTATTCACGTGGTCCTCCAGACTTCAGGCGTCGACTGGCGCAAGGCGCACCAAACGCATAGCTGAATTTCCCACGGAAAAGAGTTGAACAAGTAGGAGCCGATGTTCTGACGTTCGCATGAGTCGGCGCCCCCCTGGCGTTTTTTCCGAAAAGGTCTGGCATCTTTTTACAAAAGCAGATATAATAGGGACGCGTGCACACAGTGCCTGCCGGAACCCGACGTGGGAAGAAAAAAGTGAGGCGGTTGTAGTTTTGCAGCGCCTGCGCGTACAACCAGCAGCACCCTGCCGCGGCAGCATGGCACATTTGAGACCCGCGGACAACAACAAACGAAGAACGTACTATAATACGAGCGTGATAGGCGCGCGGCCGCAAGAAACGAGATGCGCCAAGCCCAACTGGCCGAAGCACATGCGCACAAGCGCCACAGAGCCGTCAAGTGCCTGGCGAGACCATCGGCTGCGACCATTTTCCCCCACTGAGTTCAGCTTATGCTTCGTGTTCTTTCCTCATATCCCCGAAATCTCAATAAGTAGGGCACAAGCGCTTTCGCGCCAGAATGGTACTACTTCCTGCTACCCTGGTGCGAGCACGGCCCGGCGCTAATCCCGGAATTTTGCAAGAATGAAAACATGGAAAGAATACTCACGTTTTGCAGGCGCGTTAGCATCGGGGCTGTGCCTTCTGGAACGCAGTTTCCATGATGTGTCACCTCCAATACGAATCCAAGGCAATCAAGTGAGCACAACAGCAACGCGCACGCGGTCTTTGCAACACAAAAAAAAAATACACGCGGCAGCAATGGCGGTCACGGCGACTCGAGTGACTCGGGCATCAACGGGGAGACCGGCGAGAGAGAGAGAGAGCACCGACAACCAAAGACACGTGTTGAGTGATGTCCCGTGACGTACGCTCCACGGAGACCAACCAAAGCGCCCGTGTCATACCCGTGTGTTCTTGCTCGCCTCCTCGTCGCTCTCTCCACCGCCATTGACGGCGATTTCGCTGTTCTCTCCAGATGATGCCGGCAGCTTGTCAAAAATGACGACGAAATGGCCATCAAAATGACGAGTAGTTTTTACAGTGTGCTCATACGTGAGAGCGTGAAAGACGAAGGTGATGTATGCGGTTTTACTTTGTCGAGCACTGAATCAGTCGCTTCCTCCTTGCCTAACGCCGAACAGGTGTTTTCTAGCTGCTATGGAGGTGACGGGACAAGTCCGAAGAGTCGCCCACTGTTTTTGCATTGACTACCTTGAAAATGTGGCTGCGTGTCACATTTTGCTGCAGCTAAATGCTTTAGTAATTCTTTAGCCATAGAAGGTACATAATATAGTGGATACCCGTTAGACTTTGAAGATTTGTTCTTCGAATATGTAGATGAATTTTGCCAGGGCGCATGCATGGCAATGCATTCATCTCTCACTAGTAAAACTGAATGGTGCGTGGTACTTTATTGAGAATAGCCAGTAACAAAGAGGGGAACACGAGTTGCGGGATGTATTCATTTTAGTTTTGATTTCGTAAGGCTTTTGAGACGATTGCAGGTTGAGTGAAATTGGTGTCGGAGATTTAAAAGCAAACTAGCAAGAATATCTGTGGATATGCCGAAGTGCTTCAAATGATTTTATTAGGCATGTTGCTTTGTTCTGCCAATTTAGTTTGTGTACTTTTCTTTTTGTCTCTCGAGAGGCAGTGCCGGCCTGAATGCAGCCTTCATCCATCGCCTTAATTGTTATCCAAACTTTTAGGGGCGAAGCTCCTTAGGGTGTGGGTCTGTCCTTCCTCTGCAGTAGTAGTAGTAGTTGTAGTAGGTAGGTAGGTAGCCACGTATAGTGGAATGTACCCACTCCATGTGATAAAGATGACGATGACGCAGTATAGTGGAATGTACCCACTACACGTGATAACGATGAAGTATAAGTGCGTTCCAGTATAGTGGAATGTACCCACTACACGTGATAACGATGACGATGATGACCATGAAGTATAAGCGCGTTCCAGACCACACATTCTCTTTCTGCCATGGATGAAAACGATCGAGCTTCGCCCACTCATCATCATTTCACTTCGTGGATATGGCGTGATTTTCTTTCCACCGTGTCAGTTTTTGTACAGTTAAACTTCAGAAGGGCAAGTCGCACAAAAGGGCGGCATTAAAGCTGTTTTTGAATTTGTGTTTTGGTGGATTAATTAGCTGATTTCTTTTAATCAGCCGATGAAAAACAGTCAAGATAAATTCTACCCATCATTTCTTGGCTTCAGTGTCGGATCCTGCGAAAGTAAAAGCGATCATTGCCCTTAGATCTCTTAAGAATAATTGGGCTCACTTTATTCTTTCAAGAACTACAGTCGCCCCGCTATAGCACAAGAGACATGAGAGCCAGCATTTATCCTCTATATCTAACAGCGCATCGAATATGTTCTGGATCGAACTTGTTTCACAAAACATACCACTGTGCGTTCTTATCTTATTTTTTTTATTCAACACATATGTGGCATAGCACTCATCGGCGCTATACATGTAGGTATCCTATTTTGCAAAACTAAAATACTTTCCCAGCCTTTTGTCTGCGCACAGCGACTGAGTGAAACAACCTTTCTCCGCTGACGTGGCATGAACTGGCTATTATCAATGTTTCTGCGTCGCAGTAAACAACACTGTACAAGTAGAAGCCTTTTGGAAATTTCATAATTTTTCTTGTTCACTCCCTGCATATCGATCGGTTGTTTAAAGTGCGAAGCACTTTGGGGAGCCGGGTTGTCGTAGGCTGCCATCGGATGCTGTCGTCGTCGCTTGGCGTAACGCAGGTAAAACCATATATAGCACAGCCATCTCTAGCGCGCGCTCGCACCAAAAAGAAGTCTTCGTCCTCTTGTTCTTCCGGCGCCTTGATAATAGGCGCTTTTAGATGTGAAGCATCTTATGGCGAAGCTTAATCCGGTGGTGGTGTGCGGCGTGACCACCCCTTACTGCGCATGCGCCAACCTTTAAAAAAAAATAAAAATAAAAAACCTCTTCTCCCCCCTCTCTCTCCTCTAGGCATCCCTCACCGCGGCAACCACACCCCCCACTGCGCATGCGCCTCCCCTCCTCTCTCCCCTCCTACGTTCCCCCCTCTCCCCCTCCAGGCATCCCTGCCCGCGGCGTCCACACTCCCACTGCGCATGCGCGTCCCCCCTCTCTCTCCTACACTCCCCCTTCTCGCCTCGCGACGCCGACGCAGGCAGCGTCTGCTAGCGAGTTTCTTGGTTGAAAGAACCGACTGCTCGCGCTGCACAACCTTTCACTGGCCATCCTGTATATATGGCAGTGGATCTTGACCTGCAAGGTGGTGCCGGTGGGAGATTTCTCCTGTGCGTTGTTGAACAATAAAATTCCCAGCGTGCGCGTTAACTAAAAGCGGACTGCGGGTCTCTGTGTCCAGTCCGAGTCTTCTGTCTCTCATTGCCCATTAGCAGCGATTGGCATGTTCCAGTAGGAAACACCGCTCCATCACTGCGTGCTTTGCGCCTCCCCAGTTTTCTCTCCTGCGCAACGCTGCGATGAGCACTAGCGTCAACGCCACCGCCAATGTAAGTGTTAGAGCCCGCTGCTTCACATCTACACATGGTTCCCTTTAGCGGGAGATGGTGTAATTTTTTAGCTGAACGATTCTGCGGTCCGTTCCCGTTCCGCTCAAACGCTCAACGTTACCGGAGCGCAACGCGCGTTGTTGGTTTCAGCCAAGCGTCTTTCGGTCAAGTCAAGCGCGACGCCATCAGTGCAGGAAAGTCATAAGTATGTTCAAAAGGAAAATAAAACGTTGTACTTATCTTACAGCAATAAAGGAAATTATGTTTTAAAACAGCATGAATTCATTTATTTTGGCGTTATGCTTGCGAGTGCTCGAAGCGTGAGACTTTTCCTAATTTGTTTTTGCCACCTTGGCTTTTCTTAATTTGTTTTTGTCACAGGACTCCGCAAACCTTCGCAAGTAAGTGACTTCATGTGCAATAGCCGCAATTTCGCTTTTAACAGCAGTTACTTCTGCCACCTATTCACAAACGCTTGAACTTGACTAGCCACCGCCCTCGAGGCAGCACAAACGCGTTTCAAACGCACGGCGTTAAGGCGCGTTCAGCGCGTTGCCTTGTGGAAAGTCATGTTAAGGAGCGTTTCTGAATAGGTGGGGGGAGTGGATGCTATTAAAAACGAAATTGTGGCTATTGGACATGAAATCATTTACTTGCGAAGGTTTGCGGAGTCCTGTTGTCGGAAGTACCAAAGAAGCAGCTCGAGACGCTCCTTTATTGCCCGAAGTGTCAGCTACCGATGTATCGCTGCAATGACGCTTCGTAAAACGTCATCCCACATGCGCGGATTTTCAAGAGGATTGGCTGTGACGACTTCTGTGAGAAGGCACAAATCCTCGTGTATCCTGAAGTGCCGTCGGGGCTTGCGTGTTGGCCGAACAACCGCTACGTTTTCCGAGGAACGTGGACTCGCGGCACAAGAGGCTGCCATTTTGGTTGTTTCTCCTCGTGTCATCTGACCTCTCGCTCGCTACAGGCCGCCGGCGGTGACGGTCCGGTCACACGCTCAGCGCTGACCGTCTGGCGCATGCGCAGTGGCCCCACCACCAGCTGGCTGAGCGGAGGGGGAGGCGAAGTACGGTCAGCTAAAAGCGCCTAATGATATTAGCGCAGGCAAAACCACATATAGCATATCCAAACTGTAGCATAATAAGCGCGCGCTCGCACGAATGTGCTACTACAAAGAAATATGAAAATTGAGAGAAGTAGGAAGCAAGCGCGAAATCGAGAGAGAGAGAGAGAAAGTGGATAAAACGGAAAAAAAATAGAAATGAATAGAAATAATGAGAAAAACAAGACAAAAATAATGGAATATACAGAAAGAAAGAGAGGAGGATATGAAGAGAAAACCGCAGAGAAGCAAAGAAGGCTGTCCAGCTCCGCACTTCCTTCAGGCTTGGCACCATTATTGCGAAGCTGCCTTAACCTTCCTTGTTTGAATTTTATGCACTCAGCTATGTAATGACCTTTGCCTTGAATGGAAATCTACGAATAAATAAATAAACAGCGCAGCTTGCACTCAAGCACGAAATGCTGAGTCACAGCAAATCTGGTGATCTGCTAACTAGTCCCGGGTTCGCTAAGTTGCGGCTACGTTTTGCTGGGTATTGCTGTGCAATGCTAGGTATTGCCAAGATCTACCAAGTCTCGCTGTTTCCCAAGTCCCGTGAAGCCAAAGCGGCTCTTTCGTTCCGGTCGGTCCCCCCACCTCGATCACCTCTCTACGTTAACACATGCGCATTGTCATTCGCAACAGTTTCAGGGAGCAAGGAGTGGTTTTGTAGTTGCTCGGAGTGGCTGGTGGAAGCCAGGATTGGTTGGGAGATCACCAGCTGCGCTATGACCCATCCTTGAGCGACTTAGCAGAAGCCGTCTACATTTTTTTCTCCATTTTGTCCTTCCCTTTGTTTCTTTTTCTCCCTTCTCCAAGTTTTTCTATGTATTTTTGTCTCTGTTTATTTCTATTTGTTCTTTCCCCCTCTATTTATTTCGTTCTCTTTCTTCCCTTACTTTCTCTCTCATTGATCCATTCACTCTTTATTTCTGTCTTCATTCTTTCCCTTTATTTCTCTCATTATATTTCTTGCTACGCTATGGTTTACTCTCTCCCGTTCTCCTTTCCTTCCTTCTTGCGCCCACATTTGTCCTTTTCACTCTTTCTTGTCTTTCCCACCACTTTGCTATCGACTATTTTACGGATGGGTTTGAGTGCCGCCACAATGGGCTGTTATTAACCTTTGTGTTTTGTATACAACAAATAAAAGAAGAGTGTTGCGGTAGATGCATACGCATGAAAATGGTTGGGTTTGTGTATACGATGTTTCATGGCCTTATTAATTCACGTCGCGATATACAAAAACAAGAAACCATTGGCTAAATATCCCAAGATGGCGTCGCCCAGATGTCTTACGGAAAATAGTCTATACTTTGCTATGCAAATGCAAGGCTTTGCTATGAAACAAGGCTTCGACGGACACGCGTCTGATCGGGGAAGAATCATTGAATAAAAAGACGATGACGCCGACCACAAGAGAAAAAAACATGGCTGATCCCTCCGTCATAGGAATCGATATAACACGAAAGTGAAAAGTGTCTATTGTGTAGTGATAATGAGAGTTCGTACAACGTCTATTGCTGTTTTACAGCTATAGCACCGTTTGACGTGGATGCACCCATGTCGACGCCTATAGTGTCACATCCCCATCGCAAAGACTAACGCCAATCATCATGATTTAACCGTTCTGATTGTTGAACTTTTTAACCTATACCTGGACACAGCGTTTCACGAATCGCGCGCAAAGATGACATCAACAAGCACGTAATAAACACTGGTACTCTGCACTTCTTCAAAGCGTCGTCATTGAAAGAGAGAAACGGCACGGCGTGCGCTCCCGAGGGATGCGGTAACCTACGCCTGTGTTCGTGCATACACTACCACAGTGCGCTTCGGCAACACGGGAGGTAGAGCTCGAGCCGCGAACGCGCGCAGGCGTTCCGTGTCCCGCTGGCGTCCGTCTCGCTTCACCAAGGCACCACATTCGTCCGTCGACATCACTGCCTTTCCGCACCGCTTACTGCAGCAGCTTTATTAGTCGGTGCTATCGCACTCAAAGTGGTCGGCGGCGAAACACCGTTGGTGCATGTGGAAGCGCACTACTCCGACAACGAGCCGTCACACGCTAACACGAAGCGAAAGGCAAACAGCATAACTAGAGTGACACATAACTACGTCTAAGGCGACTCCCCTACCATAATGCTAGCGCGGCCAGTGTTTGTTGCTGCTATCGAGACGCTTTTTCCATGACCTCCAAGATTGCGCGCCGGCGCGCAATCTCGGATGCCATGCTTTAACCAGCTTTAACTGCGTCGTCGACGAATCGTTCTTTATCGGTGCTAGTATCATGCCGCATTACTTCTCTTCATCGCTCACAGACGGCGGCACCGCCCGCCGCCGCCAACAGAGAGCACCGAGTGAGAGAGATTGTGTGAGAGATATAAGGCGCGTTGGTAGAACTTCCTCCGTCTGCTTCTTTAGCTCAGTCGGTAGAGCGTCGGGCGCTTACCGTCGCTGGCTGAGGAGTCGGAGGTTCGATTCCGGGTGGGAGAAAATTTTTGTAAAAGTTTTTTTTCTTTCTCATTTGGTGGCGCCCATTTTATCAACGTCATATCCGTGACGGAAATACGTCACTAAAATCTTGGTAGGCCCCGTCATAAAACACTTTCGTGTTAAAATGGATTGACGTTTCGGAATCAGAAAGGGAGCCTTGTTCACAATAAAACTAAACTGAATTGTGAACAAGGCTCCCATTCTGGCACCTATACTCCATCTCAGAACTACCTTGCAGCACTGTGGAAGCTGCAGGGCTTGTTAGCCAATAGCAAAGGCGAAAGCCACTCAAGACGCGTTCATCCGCGTCGCGTCGCCTGCTCGCTGTCTCTTACGCGTCGGCTCGCCTACCTTGTCGGTACTCGCTCCCTGCAGTTAATAAAACACGCAAGAAGCTCTTCGGTAACGCCACCTCACCGTTTCTTTGATGTTCAGACATCGACTTGTACAGGGTGCGTTCGCGGGCGTTTGAGAGGAACGCGGTTCTTTATACAGCAGCGTTCATATTGGCGCTTTCACCGGGTTCTTTCTTTCTTCAAAAATATGTAACCGCTTGAGGCGACCACGCATACTACAAAGAATTGTGTCTTAATAAAACTTTTTGTTGGGCTAGCTGATACATGCTTACTGAAATACTAATAGACGCGAATCCTCAAGGAAGAAAATTAAAGGCAGAACGCCCTTTCTGTTCTGCGCTTAATTTTCTTCCTTGAGGATTCGCGCCCATTTGTATACCAAAAAGAATTGTGTGTTTAGAGAAATTTATTAACACATACTATGGACATCAATAACATTTCAACAGAACAGAACATGCACAGACACACAAAAATTTGTTACAAAAAAGATAGGTACACATATGTACATTACATGTTAAACAAAAAGCACAATAAAACATGAATATGTACATTTCGCGTATTTACATGGCGTTTGTGCTGACTCCAATCGACACATCAGCCTACCAAAACCAGGCTGGCCGAAAGATAAGTTTCACGCGTCTGTTGCAGACCAAAACAAAACGGCATGACCAGTGCTGAAGGGATTCCTCTCCACCAAGAAAGAAGAGCTCCCCCGACAAAACAGATAGCACCTCCGAGTACAATCGCTCTAGGATCGGGAAGAGAGCGCGACGGCAACGGTTGCGCCAAAGACAGAAAGCACCGGCAACAATGAGAAGGCAGGCGAAGCGGCCTCCTAAACACCGACCAGAAGACACGGCACCAGATAAACGCCAATAGAGGACAACGCTCTTGTAGGTTACCTATCAAAACCTCAATGCTTGCTCAAGGAAAGCATGCGCTTGCGCCTAATTATATCTTATGCGTTTGAGCCGACCAGCTATAGCATAAAAAAATTAAAATTTATGAAGTCCTTGCTTACATGCTTTTAGCTGGCGTCTTCGAACACAAGTCATCATTGGATGTATATATATATATATATATATATATATATATATATATATATATATATATATATATATATATATATATATATATATATATATATATATATATATATATATATATGTCACTAAAGATGCTTTGAAAGAATTCCTCCTGTAACTGCATATTAACACTTCTGCAGACCACATGCGCGGGATTTAAAGCGGCTTTGCAACACTTTTCCAAGTAACGTTGGGACGGCTTCATTTTTAGGAGCGGTGGTGGTGGTGGAAAACATTTATTAAGCTATATACAAAGGGAGGCGTGGACGGGGCGAGCCAGATGGGCCCGCCCTTCACAAACACTAGGAGGGATCCCTAGTCCGGTATCCCCTGTAGCTGCCGCGGCGGCCCGGGCTCTAGCCACCAATGCCTGTTGGGCTTGGAGGTCGGAGCAGCCGAGCAGGACAGCATCCCAGTCCTCCCGGGTGGGGTGGGGGGTGGGGTGGGTAGGTAGGATTGGAGGGGCATGCCCACACCATGTGGTAGGTGTCACAAGACGCCTCCGCACAGTGCGGGCACGCGCCCGAGAAGGCCGAATTGAAATGTTTTAATACTGCCGGGCACAGCACAGTATTAAGCTCGTTAGGCCAGCACCCCGCCGTCGCCGTCGCCGTTGAAACTCCCTGGCACGGTGCCACCTGTGGCGGCTCCCCCCTCACGGGGGGAGGATAAATGAGCTTTATGAGCGCTGGAACGCGGGTAGCGTCCGCACGATGCGCAAAGCGCGAGAATAGTAGTAGTAGTGATTTATTAATGAAATGACGCTTATTTCTGCAGCCCAATAGGCAGCACGGCGCAGCGTCAGGGGAAGGGGAAGTGGGAAATAAAGAAGATAGTAGAAAAAGAAAAAGGTAAACAGGCAGGGTCTCGTCCATTCATGGGGGGAGGCCGATGGTGAAGTGATGCCAGCAAGTACTGGGCGCTCAACGGAAGGTGGTGATCCCGGTCAGCTCCACAAACTCCAAGAGGCTTTGGAGAGCCCGGAGTTTGGGAGGCGATAGGAACAGCAGTTCGTCTACGGTCGTCGCAGGGAGTCCCTTTTGTCTGTAGGCGGTAACGCATGCAAAACGGAGGCAGATTAGTTTCCTTTCCCTCTTTCTTCGTCTGTGCAAAAAAAAAAAAAAAAGAAGAAAAGAAAACAAGGCGCGCGGCGTTCGGCGCACGTTGCGCAAAAAAACAAGGCGCGCGGTGCAAATACAGTTCGCGTTCATAAACGACAGTAAAATTCATAGAAAACCATGTTTGTACATATATAAAAATAGGGACCCACTTGAGATTAGTTAAGGCTGCTCACAAAACATGGATAGTCGCCCTCAGACACGTAAACGTGATGATGAAGACGATAAGCAGCTTGGAAAGGATGCGGAACGCAAAGTCAAAGCAGCGGCAGCAAGACCAGCCCGGCCACAGGATACTGCGGTTAAAGCACGACGAGCGGAGCTAAAACGGCTATGCTGACAGGGATCCTGCTGTACGTGCTAGAGCAGCCGAATCTAAGCGCCGACGCCGCCAACAGTTTCAAAACGCACATAGTCGTTTGCGTCCCATTTCTAGGAGTTTCGCTCATCGGTTGTATTCGTACACGGAACAACTGCTAGTTTTTGACACCACCAAACGCATTTAGCGCTACAAAACTAGCTTCTTTGGGAAAATACTGGATGTTTGACCTACAACGCTTCGCAGATTCAGTCGACGCACTTTCAGCGGCCATCACGTATACCGTTGTTGAGAGGAACAAAAATTATTGGGACAGAAAACAATATAGTCATTCAAGATGTTTAGCGTCGTCAACGCATCACCGGTGCTAATGTTGGAGCGCCATCTGTTCTGTTGATATCAAACCGCGTTTACGGCTCGGCACCGCCTTGGTAATCCTAGCAGCATCTAACAAACAAGCGATCTAAATAATAGCGAAAAAAGTATACCTGATGCTTTGCCCTCAGCGTTAGATGAGACTAAGCGATGACAGAATATACGACTGATTTTGTGCTCTCCGGGAGAGAAGTAGTGAGAAGCACGATAGCTTAACAAAGTACGTTGCTGGGCGAGTTGGTGCATCGTCACAAAATAAAAGTAGAGCGCGAAAGACTGGACAGAGAAGACAAAGACGGAAGCCGCGTCTAGGTGCAGCCAGCTTGAGCTGAAGAGACTGGCTAAGTCCATTTCAGGAAGTAAAGGTAATTCTTTGTCCTTATTTTTCACGGCAAAGACACATAGAGAGGGAGTACCGTTTAGAGCAATTGTGAGCGAGAAAGGATCCTGGCAGCTGCACCCGAGCAGGTACCTGATGAAGCATTTAAGTTCTTTGGACATTGAGGACCATTTTGCAACAAATAATTCTCTTCAAGTGATTGACCCTGTGTGTAGCAACGACTTGGTGGGGTACTTATTCTCCGTCGATGTGGAGGATCTGTTTTACACGACCCCACATAAGGAATTGTTCATCGCTGTGAAAGAATGTATAGAAAACAATGGGGAAACAAGGTTTCAAAATGGGGCGGGGATCACGGTACAGAATTTTTTGTCGCTTTCAGAGTTTTATTTGCGCTCAACCGTCGTGACCTTCGAGAGTAAGACTTACTTGCAGAAACGTGGGATATGCATTGGTTCGTGTGTGGCACCGGTCCTATGCAATATCTTCTTGTCGGCTGTTGACAGACGTTTGAACAGTGCTTTTAATGATGACAAGGTGCTCGCCGTGTGCAGATATGTTGACGATTTTTTAGTGGTTCTTAGGAAGCAGGAGGATATTAGGGCAAATGGTGGTGGTTTTAGTGCTTTTAGCGACACTTTGCATGAGAATTTAGAAACATTCAGTCAGTTGGGACAGAGGTTGTCGTTCACGCATGAGACTCCCACTGAAGGGCAGTTGCAGTTTTTAGATGTGAAGTTTACGCTGTCACATTCACATGTATGTTGGGCTTATAACCCACGCTCCTGCAAACCGTTACTGCCGTTTGATTCGGCTCAGTCAAAGACGGTGAAACGGGCAATCGCTTCCATGTGTCTGGAATCCGCCCTCCAAAAGTCGTGCGTTAATGCAGTCCCCAGCAGTTTTATTAAGCAATTGCAGCGGCTGCAGTCGTCAGGGTATTCAGACGATATTCTGGTGGCTACCGCGGAGTCGTTGCTGCAGAAGGTCAAGCGCCAGGGCAGGAAGAAAAAAAGACCCACACAGAAGCGATAAGAGGCCTGAGGTGATCCCCTACATCCACTAAGTAGCGCACAACCTCAAGAAAGTGGCGACTAGACACGATGTGCCGATCGTCTTTTCAGCGCCGCGCAAGCTGTCCAAGCTGTGTGCGTATATCGCTGGCGAGGGAAATAAAAAAGAAGACAAACTGCGGCATCAAGAATGCTAGGCGTTACGTAGATTGTGCTGTGGGGGTCGTATATGAGTTGCCATTAACCCTTTGACACGCTATTGCCACGCGCGTTTCTAATTCTCACAGTTGCTGTATTCGATTTCCGCCCACAAAGATTATCAGCAGTACTCGGCGCAGACCGCGCCTTATTATTCCAGAAGCTTCTCGCTTGTAGTAGATCGTTCTGTTAAGATTGCACGCAAGACGCTAACACTCAAGATTATTCCAGAGCTTGCGCGACGACTACTGATAAGGCTAGAATGTTCGACGCGTGCGTTATAAAAGCCAGCGCGTTCCAACGATGTTCAGTTTGATCGACGGCCGACGCTCTGTTCGCCGCTATCAGTGCAGTGTGTATTGCTGTAATCTGACTTTCTGTTTACCGGCCACAAGTTTACCGGCCACAAGTTCGGCCTAATAAACAGTTTCATTTTGGACCTACCGACTTCTACCTTCGTCGACGTCACGACCACGTGACATCTGGTGGAGGTGCTTTTCGTTCATGTACCGGACACCCCCGTCAAGCCGTGAACCCAGCCCAAGTCGCCAAGAAGAAACCGACACCATCCAGGGAGAGTCGAGCCAGCCGGAGACTACAAGGACTGGCACCACAATACGGACTTCTACCGGAAAAGCCAAAAGGCACGGCGACGAAGACGACAGGCACGATGACGGCCGCTGCGTCCCCTGCAACGATCGTGATCCAACCACCGAGAGAGCCACCGACTTTCCACGGATCGCCAAGCGAGGACCCCGAGACCTGGCTGGAGACGTACGAACGAGTCGCAGCTTTCAACAACTGGGACTCCGACGAAAAACTGCGCCGCGCTTACTTCTACGTAGAAGACGCCGCGAGGACGTGGTTCGAGAACCGTGAACCCACGTTACAGACCTGGGATCTCTTTCGGACGACGTTCCTAAGCACGTTCACCAGCGTGGTCCGCAAGGAACGAGCCGCGGCTATGCTGGAGACCCGTGTGCAGCTTCCCAATGAAAGTATCGCTATCTACACGGAGGAGATGAATCGACTGTTCCGGCACGCCGACCCCGCCATGGCTGAGGAGAAGAAGCTCCGGTTCCTGATGCGAGGTGTCAAGCAAGAGCTGTTTGCGGGACTTGTCCGCAACCCACCCAAGACAGTCGACGAATTCCTTACCGAGGCCACGACAATCGAAAAGGCACTTGAGATGCGGACAAGGCAGTATAACCGCCCCTCTTCAACAACCAACTACGCCGAAGCTCATACCCTCAGCACCAACGACCTGCGCGAGACCATCCGAGCGATCGTGCGGGAGGAGCTGCGCAAGCTGTTACCTTCGCCGCAGCCTCAAGTGGATTCGATCGCCGACATAGTCCGCGAGGAAGTTCATCAATCGCTCGGAATTCCCGAAACACCGCAGCCTCATCCGGAGGCCATGACCTACGCCGCTGCGGTCCGCCGTCCTGTGCCCGCTCAGCGACAACGTCAAGACAGCGCATCGCCACAGTTCGGCCGCCAGACACCACCACCACCACCGACGCCCTACCGTCCTCCTGTCGGCCAGCGCTATGCGCCGCGCTACACGCCAAGGAAGACCGACGTCTGGCGCGCCCCTGACAACCGCCCGCTCTGCTACCACTGCGGGGAGGCCGGCCACACGTACCGCCGCTGCCAGTACCGACAGATGGGGCTACGCGGATTCGCCGTCAACGCGCCGCGTCCGCAGCCAGGTGAACGGCCTCGCGACATCGACGACTACCTCACCGGAACACAGTGGCAGCAACGGCGACCTTCCCGCTCGCCGTCGCCCGGCCGCTACATGTCACCGCACCGCCGGCAGTACACTGGCCCAAACCGGGGCCGGTCGCCTAGCCCGTATCAGGGAAACTAAGGGCAGCAACCGATGGAGGTGCGGTTGCTGTACGACGAAATGCCGAAGATCCTCCGCGGCCGCCGACGACGACAACGCGACGAGACCTGCAGAACACGACGCGAAGCAGACGAAGCCCTGCCGACGAAACCTCGCGGACCGAAGAAGACCTGACGACGCAGCATGGAAGCGCCGCAACAAATCGACGCAGCCGTGATCCGACGCCGCGACCTAACCGCAACGCAAGGCGACGGACTAGCGACCTCAACGTTCTCATTGACGGCCACAACGTCACCGCTCTCGTCGACACTGGGGCCGACTATTCCGTCGTCAGTGGGCCATTCGCCACCAAGCTGAAGAAAGTAAAGACCGCTTGGAGTGGACCCGAAATCCGGACAGCTGGAGGCCACCTGATAACGCCGATTGGTGTCTGCACGGCGAGAGTCACCATCAATAACAGGACTTATCCTGCGAGCTTTGTAATCCTACAAAACTGCTCCAGGGATGTGATACATGGAATGGACTTCCTAAGTGACCACGGCGCCGTCATCGACCTAAGGTCTGAGTCGATAACACTAACTTCAGAAAAAGCGCTGCCTACCCAGACGACGCCGGGGTACCATGCATTGAACGTGATAAAAGAGCACGTGGCCGTTCCGCCTCTCTCCAGCGTCATCATTCCCGTCGGCACCGAAAAACCCACGGACTTCGAAGGCGTCATCGAGGGCGATCAGCACCTGCTTTTAAACCGTCAGATTTGCGTCGCAAGAGGCATCGCCGAGTTGCGTGAAGGGAAAGCAACAGTGATGCTCACGAACTTCAGCAACGAATACAAACATGTGAGCAAAGGCACGACGGTCGCCTACATCGAAGAAATTGTGGAAGCCAGCGATGCCCTCGCCCTCGCCGAGTTTACCGAACGTGCTTCGACGACGCAAGCTCACCAACTATCTTTCGACGTCAATCCGAGCCTTCCGACGCATAAACAAGAACAGCTGAAAACCCTGCTCCTGCAATACAAGGACTGCTTTTCGTCGTCGTCAAGAGTTCGACAGACCCCAGTCGCACAACACCGCATCATAACAGACGAAAGCGCCAGGCCACTACGTCAGAGCCCGTACAGAGTTTCAACGCGGGAACGCGAGGCCATAAAGAACCAAGTCGACGAAATACTGCGCGACGACATCATCCAGCCTTCAAAGAGTCCGTGGGCGTCACCCGTTGTGTTAGTGAAGAAAAAGGACGGAACCCTAAGCTTCTGCGTCGATTATCGCCGCCTGAACAAAATAACCAAGAAGGACGTGTACCCTGTCCCACGGATAGACGACACCCTGGATCGACTCCACAACGCGAGGTACTTTTCGTCGATGGACCTCAAGACCGGCTATTGGCAAATTGAGGTCGACGAGAGAGACCGAGAGAAGACCGCGTTTATAACACCAGATGGTCTCTTCGAGTTCAAAGTCATGACCTTCGGTCTTTGCTCGGCGCCTGCGACTTTCCAACGGGTTATGGATACAGTACTGGCAGGATTGAAGTGGCAGACTTGCCTGGTGTACCTGGACGACGTCATTGTGTTTGCTTCAGACTTCGACGAACACCTCCGGCGACTTGACGCAGTACTTCAAGCAATCAAGGCCTCCGGACTCACCCTGAAGCCAGAAAAGTGCCGCTTCGCATACGAGGAACTCCTGTTCCTGGGTCACGTTATCAGCAAGTCTGGAGTTCGCCCCGACCCACGGAAAACGGCTGTCATCGCTGCTTTCCCGCCGCCCACCGACAAGAAGGCCGTACACCGATTTCTCGGCTTGTGCGCCTACTATAGACGCTTCGTCAAGGAATTTTCACGCATCGCCGAGCCACTAACTCAGTTCACGAAAAACGACGTGGAATTCAAGTGGGGATCGGCGCAAGTCGAAGCATTTCAAGAATTGAAACGACGCCTGCCGACACCTCCAATACTTGCGCATTTTGACGAACACGCCGACATGGAAATCCACACCGACGCAAGCAGCGTAGGACTCGGCGCCGTTCTTGTCCAGAGAACTGCCGGCGTGGAAAGGGTTATCAGTTATGCTAGCCGGTCGCTATCCAAGGCAGAAGCCAACTATTCCACAACAGAAAGGGAGTGCCTCGCCATCATCTGGGCTACGTCAAAGTTTCGCCCCTACCTCTACGGGAGGCCCTTCAAAGTTGTGAGCGACCACCACGCCTTGTGTTGGCTAGCTAACTTGAAGGACCCTTCAGGTCGTCTCGCAAGATGGAGTCTAAGGCTTCAAGAATTCGACGTCACCGTCGTTTACAAGTCCGCACGAAAACACTCTGACGCCGACTGCTTGTCTCGTGCCCCCCGTCGACCCGCCGCCGCAGGATGACCAGGAGGATGACTTCTTCTTGGGAACTATAAGTGCCGACGACTTCGCCGAACGACAGCGAGCCGACCCGGAACTCAGGGGCCTTGTGGAGTATCTCGAAGGCAAGACCGCCATTGTTCCAAAGGCATTCAAGCGAGGACTCGCGTCGTTTTCCTTGCGAAACGGCGTTGTCATAAAGAAGAATTTCTCACCACTTCGAGCCGACTACCTTCTCGTAATGCCTGCAGCACTACGACCAGAAGTCCTCCAGGCACTACACGACGACCCGGCGGCCGGACACCTCGGACTTTCCCGCACGCTCGCAAGGGTACAGGAAAAGTACTTCTGGCCGCGCCTTGCCACCGATGTCGCCCGCTACGTAAAGACGTACCGAGACTGTCAGCGACGGAAGACACCGCCCACTAGACCAGCAGGTTTCCTTCAGCCGATCGAGCCTCCTCGGCGACCGTTCCAGCAGATCGGGATGGACCTCCTGGGGCCGTTCCCAACGTCGACTTGCGGAAATAAATGGATCATCGTGGCTACCGACTACCTCACCCGCTACGCCAAAACAAAGGCCCTGCCTAAAGGCAGTGCCGCCGAGGTAGCCAAGTTCTTCGTTGAGAACATCATCCTTCGACATGGCGCCCCAGAGGTTCTCATCACCGACAGAGGTACGGCGTTTACTGCTGACCTAACTCAGGCGATCTTGAGATACAGCCAGACAAGCCACCGCCTACCACGCACAGACCAATGGCCTCACCGAGCGTCTCAACAAGACCATCGCCGACATGCTGGCCATGTACGTCGACGTCGAGCACAAGACGTGGGATGCGATCCTTCCGTACGTGACTTTCGCGTACAACACGGCCGTACAAGAGACGACGCAGATGACGCCATACAAGCTGGTCTACGGACGAAGTCCGGCAACGACGCTTGACGCCATGTTACCGAACGTCACCGACGAAGAAAACATCGACGTCACCGCCTACTTACAGCGCGCCGAGGAAGCCCGACAACTCGCCCGCCTGCGAATCAAGAATCAGCAGACGACCGACAGCCGCCGCTACAATCTTCGGCGACGCTTCGTGGAATACCAGCCCGGCGACCGCGTTTGGGTGTGGACGCCGATACGCCGACGTGGACTCTGTGAAAAACTTCTTCGGCGATACTTCAGGCCGTACAAAGTGCTTCGACGTATAGGCGCTCTGGACTACGAGGTTGTCCCGGACGGCATTATGAACTCTCAACAGCGCCGTGCGCGACCTGAAGTCGTCCATGTCGTGCGTCTCAAACCGTATTACGCGCGTTAGCGAACCTGAGGACTGCACTTATTGGTTTTTTATTGTACTTTCTTGCTGTATTGTTGTTATTTATTGTTGCATGCATTTTTCCCCGTGTTCTGTTTTAAGCATCGGGACGATGCTTTTTCAGAGGGGGGGCATTGCCACGCGCGTTTCTAATTCTCAAAGTTGCTGTATTCGATTTCCGCCCACAAAGATTATCAGCAGTACTCGGCGCAGACCGCGCCTTATTATTCCAGAAGCTTCTCGCTTGTAGTAGATCGTTCTGTGAAGATTGCACGCAAGACGCTAACACTCAAGATTATTCCAGAGCTTGCGCGACGACTACTGATAAGGCTAGAATGTTCGACGCGTGCGTTATAAAAGCCGGCGCGTTCCAACGATGTTCAGTTTGATCGACGGCCGACGCTCTGTTCGCCGCTATCAGTGCAGTGTGTATTGCTGTAATCTGACTTTCTGTTTACCGGCCACAAGTTTACCGGCCACAAGTTCGGCCTAATAAACAGTTTCATTTTCGACCTACCGACTTCTACCTTCGTCGACGTCACGACCACGTGACACTATGTACACAATTGTGTACACCACTTGTATTTGCTATTTGTATCAACAAGGGGGTAAGAAAGGGCAATACACGTTAAGCTTTGGATGAATGGAACCTCCTACATTATAAATTTATCTTCATTTAACCTTATTTTGCAGCGCACTGTAGCATATGATCACTTTAGTGGAGGCACTACCGTATTCGACGAGTTGTGCGACGTGCCGCTTCCCGCGACCCTCGTCAAAAGTGTAATTTTTGTTTGCTCAGGGTGGACATAACCGAAAACGAATTTGCGCTCTATTTCTGACGTGAGATTTCATTCGATTTATGCAAAAAGAGACCATCAATCGCTTCAGAATAAATATATATTTAATTTTAAAGTAATTAGTAATGATTACTATAAGAAATGGAAGTTAGCGTATTACAACATTATTTTTGTTACAATTTAATATCGAGGGCCTTGAGATAACTCTGTATTAATTTGACGCATTTACAAACAGTTCTTCATAGGTGGCGTCTGAAAGGGTTAAGCTGTGGCAAATCATATATCGGCCAAACGGGCAGGTGTGTAAACCAGCGGGCCCGTGAGCATGAGCTGACGCTCTCAAATGATAAGAGCGCGCATCTTCCTGCGCATTGTGCAGTGTGTGGTTGTGTGCCTTTGTTTGCTGGTTTGAAGGTGCTGCGACGCAGTAGAGAGACGGTTGCACGTGAACTGTTGGAGGCTTTCCACATGAAAATGAAGGGCGCTGATTGCGTCAGCCAAACGTCCGTGTGTTTGCGGGAGAGTGAGTTTCAATTGCTTTGTCGCAATATGCGTTAGATTTTGGAAGGCGTAGGTTGTGATGTGTGCGCAGCCGCGCTTTGTGGCGTACGAGGTATATATTTCCCACAATCCTTTCGTAATAAAATTCAGTTGGTAGTGAGCGCCCTTCCCGTCTACTTGTCCTCTCTGTCCAGTCTTTCGCGCTCTACTTTTATTTTGTGAGAAGCACGAATTCGGATGAAAGCGGATGGACTGGGCTCTATGGGGGCTGCCATGTTGCTGTACCTCATTGCGGTTAGGGAGGCTGTTACGGCTACCCGTCTGTAATATTTTAGAAAATGCAAAGTGCATTCGTGAAGGGCCTAACGTAACACGTATCGCTGTAGCGCGTCATGCAAGAAGCACAGTTAAAACTCTTGCACCTTGTTGATAATGAAAGAGTTACACCCGGAACTATATTATGTGGTGCGCAAGTATTGTGCCTGCGTACACCTCGTAGCTTTGGCAGTGCTGCAAGGTAGTTGTGAGATGGAGTATAAACGTGAATACACTTTTCCCTTGCGGTCGGCGTGCTCGTCCTTTTATTCAAGGCTATGCTGTGCTCTGTCAGCGTGCCAGCATAGCCGAGTGGTTGCGACGCTTGCCATAGAATCGTCGTTAGGCGGGTTCGAATCCCGCCACGCTAGGAAACTTTTAGGGGCGAAGCTCCTAACGGTGTGGGTCTGTCCCTCCTCTGTAGTTGTAGTAGTAGTAGCAGTAGGTAGGTAGGTAGATAGCCACGTATAGTGGAATGTACTCACTCCACATGATAAAGATGATGATGACGCAGTATAGTGGAATGCACCCACTACACGTGATAACGATGCAGTATAAGCGCGTTCCAGTATAGTGGAATGTACCCACTACACGTGATAATGATGACCATTACGCTGATGACCACGCAGTATAAGCGCGTTCGAGACCACACATTCTCTTTCTGCCATGGATGAAAACGATCGAGCTTCGCCCACTCATCATCATTCACTTCGTGAATATGGCGTGATTTTTTTTCGCTAAGAATTTTTCTCTCCCTCTTTTTTTCAACTATATATACATTTTTGTTTCTCTCTCTCTCTCTCTACTTGTTCTCTCGCTCATAAGAGTTATTGCATTCCACGCCGGACAAATCAGCACACGTGTACTGGGAACAAAGCAGAAGATAAAGAACACGACGAAGAGAACGCGTGCCAATTCATAATCACAATTGTTTTCTGTCGACGACTAACGGCATTACAAAATTGAAAGGTGTGCTGTAAAAAATCGTTCTTTTGCAACTACCTGTGGAACGATCACCAAGCAAGGTGAAAACAATTATGCTTTTATTTCTACGTTCTTGCTTATTCACAGCGTTGTTAATTGCGTAATAATAAAGAACTGTAGTCACATTACCGCTTCTGTTACATTTGGTAACAAGAGCTTGCGGTAAAATAAATGTTGTGGTTACTTCGGCCACTTTTAGCTTGAGTTTTGGCTGCTCTTATATCTACCCTATGACAACCTTAGCCTCGGTGAGTGAAGTCTTTCCTAGCATGGAGGGATAGAAGAGCGTCACGTGTGAATTCTGATGGCCAGTTATTAAAAAAAAATCGCAGTTCCACGAAGTGAATCATGACGAGTGGGCGAAGCACTGATGATCGTTCTTACCGTCAGTCACCCACGACATTGCCCAGTCGTGCATGTAAATGAGTGACAACGCGTGTGTACAGTATATACAATGTCTTTTTGCCGTTGAGCGGAGCCTCAACTCCGGCGTTGCCGTTTTGCCTTTCGCGGCGAGAGCGCGTTCACGATCGTTTTCATCCATGGCAGAAATAGAATGTGTGGTCTGGAACGCGCTTATTCTTCATCGTCACCAGCGTGATCGTCATCGTTATGACGTATAGTGGGTACATTCCATGTGCTGTGCCGTGTGGCAGAAAGAGAATGTGTGGTCTGGAACGCACTTATTCTTCATCGCATTCAGCGTCATCGTCATGGCGTATAATGGTTACCTTGCATGTGCTGTGCCGTGATAGCCGCGTCATCATCATCGCACTAGCGTGGATACACCGCGGGATACCGGGAGAGTGATGTACAAGCCTCGCCCTTAAGGAGCTTCGCCCCTAAAATACAACAGCAGGAGCATGCCAGGAGTTATGACCAGCGCATGGGGAATGAGCGGAGAGCGGCGTCCGAAGACGCTGGTTTGTGGATGCTGGGAGCGCGCGCTAGTTAGTTTTACAGCGAAAGCTATATAGGGCTAGGCGAAACGAAAAACCATTCGCCACGAGCAACGATAAAGGTCTCCATTGGCTGCGCCGTCAGTTATGTCGTTCTCTACGTCGCACCTAAGCGCGCGCGCCTTTAGGAGCGCCTTTAGGAGCGCCATCAGCGATGTCAGTCTCTGCGTCGTACGCCAGCACGCCTGCCATTCGCTGCGCCGTAAGTGACGTCGTTCATCCTTTCGCAGCCATGCCGCCGAGCCCGCGCGCAGCAGTTTAAACTTACAACTTCCACATGGGTAGGGTACGTATCGTGCGAACGCCCGAACAGCAGACAACTTTCAAAGAACAGCGCCGACAGTTGACAGTGAGAGAATTCATGTTCGCCGGGACCGATGCAGCAGTCTAGGCACAAGAACAGGCCCGGGTGGTGAAGCGCAAGAAGCAACTGCGAACCGAGGATCCGGCAGCCTTCCGAGCAGAATGCAAACGACAACGGCGAGCCCAGTAAGCGGCCTTGCGGGCAGAGCAAGGTCAACATGGCAATGGCGGGACTTCGGCTGTGACGTCTGCAACCGCCTGTGGCCACACGTTTCAGCCTTGCCGGTTAACCATCTGTGCGGAGTGATTGGGCGGTGATTTTTCGTTGTTTCCCGTGAGTGCAGCAAAAAAAAAAAAGAATGAAACAGCAGTATCATGGGTAGATCGACACGAACGTGAGGAGCTAGCGGTTTCAGGCAACGCCTATCCAGAAAAATAATTTCGGGCCTGCTCACTACTTCCCGGGCATGGCCTCAGACGTCACTCACTTTTGACCCTTCGTCTCCTGCCGTGTAGACGTGCGCATGCATCATGACGCCGTTCCAGAGAGCAGGCATTACTAAGCCTGACGAAGCCTGTCGTGTTGTGTGGGTGTTTCTTTTGGCGACTGCACGAAGAAGAACGAGTTTTTCTGCGTCTGTGAAGTGCTGCGTAATGATGTGATGTGCTTCATTCACTGAATGCTCGCGTAGTATGCACCTACAAGCTCTCCCAATGGGGCTACGATGCGGGTCCAGCTGTTGCCAACGTGACAATGCACCTGAAGGTACGAGTGCTTTCATTCCAAAAGGACAACCAAAAAGCGACGTCACAGCGTGCCGTTCATCGGGATGACATCAATATGCGTTTGCTCCGTGATTTCAAGGTACGTGTGTGTCTATTCTACTTGATTTTGATTTGTTTTCAAAGCACTGCCACTAACACATTCGGTTTGTGGTGTGTGCTTCTGACTAGTTAGCGTAAGCCCTGACAATAGACACAAGGGAGTTTTCGAATAGCGTACGCTATCCGTTGCTGTCGCTGCCACTGCGCATGCGTCATAACGCTAACGGCCGTTGGCGTTTGCGGTCCGCCCGAAGGAAATCCGAAATAGCGTGCGGCCCGCAAAGCCCCTTTGCCTGCGGCGTCAGCGTTTTTGGGGGACAAACGCTATTCAAAAACTCATATGGCGCCCTTACGCTAACGCTACTCCCGCAAAGCCCGCTAACTTAGCGTACGCTGTTCGAAAACTCCTACTTTTGGCTGAGCGTCGCTGACGCTCACCCCGGCGATAACGTAGCGTCCCGAGGCAGTGCTAGGAACTAGATTTCGCGTTTTTGACGGGCGCGTTCTGCCGAGATGCGGTCAGCTTGGCTGCAGAACGACGGCGAAACGAAGCAGACGCACCTTCACATTTCGCTCAACCAACTTGACAACAGGAGCGAGACAGGTGTTTTACGTTCCCGCTACTCGCACCCGGAACACATCAAAGTGAAGCAATAAATGCGCGTGGCAATATATTCACAGAACAAGCGTTTTTCATGTAGGGTCGGTAAATATTCCCCTATTTGCGCACAGGACCTCGGGCTCCTGGTAACACATCCGATTACTTGGTTGAGAAAAGGGAAGGTCTGGTGCGTGACGTCGCGCATCGGTTGCATAGTATTTCTTACCGGTGTTCAGATCACTTTTTCGCGGTATTAAAATTACGCGCCATTCTCGCCAGGACCTTCGACTAATTTATTTCCTTGAAATATGCACTGCTGCACTTCAGCCAAATTTGGATGCCTGCAAACACCTTGAATATTTCCCTTGCTTTGTAATTTAGTCAATAAGGGATATGTGCACCAAAAAGCATGTGATAACCCGCTTTCTTAAATGGTTTTCAGGTTTGTTAGCTCCATTTCAAGGCGCAATACTTAAGGACGACTACCAAGTACGCTGATCCAAGAACTGGCAGGACAGTACAAACGCACTCACTCAACAGAGAAAACTGCAGAAGCTTAGGAAATCAAAAGGAACAGTTTCTATGCATCTTCTGGACAGTGTGTCGTGTGTGTGTTAATAAAAAATAAATAATGCATGAACTTTACCTTATTTTTTTCGTCCCTTCGTTAAGCTATCAAACGTTGTTCTAATAGAAATCGGTCACACGTTCAGTAGCGCAAAATCTTTTGTTATTTTTAAGTGAAATAATAAATGCTTTACAGATAAACCACCAAAGACTTTAAATCATAATACATTCCTTAAAGCAGCGCCAATCCCGACGCGAAAGGTAAAATGAACACATGTACAACTTGCCGTGAACGTTTTATCTTTTCACGCAATACGATTATAGGCAGTGGCTTCACAGCCTCCCGTACGCGCTCGCTCGGTGACGCGTGACGTCACGGCAGCAGTGAGCAGGCCTGAAATTATTTTTCTATAGGGCACCGTCCACTGACCAAAGGGAGCTGCGTTGGTCGCACTGGCCCGTCCCAAGTTCGCCGACATTGGCCGTTAGGGACACGCAGAACACAGACGCGCGCACGCGTCCCCGCTGTATCTCGGCCACGATCAGCCAGAATCCGCCCGAATCATGCAGGGAAGTTGACGTGCGCATGGCGTTACGTTTCGATCCGACCCCGTCTCCTTATTACTTTTTTAACCACTTGGCTGTGCTCTCTGGCGCTGCAGTCACACTGGGAAACTCGACTGCACGGTGCCTATAGACGGTTTCAAGATTGCAATAACAGCAGCAAGCGTTGTACCCCAAGCAACTTCCGGTCACCTCATTTATCAGCCCCTGTGATGAGTATTGGACTCTGACTTGGACTGTGACTGTTGGACTTTGAGTGTTGTGCTATCTGTATCGGTGAGACGTCGAAACCGAAACCACGTGAAGTGCATCGGGGTGAAGAAAAAGAAGAGCACCCAAAGGAAATGCTGTGGACGGTAGAAGGCGGAGAAGAAAGAGGAAGACGACGTGGCTGGGCTTTGGAACGTGGAAGGAGAGACGTGCGGGGCTGTCTGTTCGAGGCGGTTCAAGGCAGTTGGGTTCCGGACCCGAGCCAGCAGACTCGAGGGTAACCTCTTCGACCGGCAAGGACGACGCCCGCTGTACCACGTGGCCGTGGTAATGTTCTCCGGGGTGCACTTGGGCGGCTTTCCAGGGACCCGGTAACCGTGTCTCCACGTAGCACCTGCCCTCTCCTCGCTGCTGCCCTACCGAAGCCGACATCACCGATGTCTCACCGCAGCATCAGCACAACTCCCCCGACGTCTACGACTACCGAACTGTGAGACGGACTTTTGTTAATTCACCGAACATTACCTTCTGTAGTTTAATCTAAACTCTTCTATATTCTTTTTGTATAGACACCGTTTCTTGTTTTTTTTCCTTCTTCATTGTACGCTCTTTCTTTAATTTATTTCTAGAAATAATGAAGGAATGTTTTTCCACCACACGGTTTCGTTGACTATGCCACTGAAACAATTATTTCAGTGACAGTATTTAACGTTCGAACCTAATACATGACAGATTGGCGTCCGCGACAGGACGAAACCGTGTGGTAAAAGGGTGCATGAACTGAAGGGGATTCGGAATGTCTTCGGCAGAGTTCGTAACGTTGGGTCAGCGCATGGGTCTGGAGGGCGCAGAACTAAAAGCCTGGGTGGATGAGCAGTCTGAGAAGGCACGGGCCGATAGGCAAGCAGAGCGAGAGGCTACGAAGGAACGCCTGGAGCTAGAAGAGCGAGTCCTAGCATTGCGGGTCAAATTGGCCGAGTCTGGAAACAGCCAGGAACGAGAGGCTGGTGCTCGACAGGAAAGAAACGAGCCGCCGATCGTGATTAACCCCCCACAGTTTGATCCCCGTCTTCAGGGAGGATCGCGATGATCTCGACGCGTACCTGAAACGGTTTGAATCCGTCGCTACCGGTCAGGGATGGCCGCAAGACAAGTGGGCCACGGCACTCAGCTTGTGTTTGGATGGTGAAGCCTTGAAAGTTTTTGGTCGCTTGTCCCCTGAAGAGTCAGTGAACTATGACAAGGCTAAGAAGGCATTACTTCAACGCTTCCGATGCACAGCTGAGGGTTACAGGGAAAAGTTCCGGCTGAGCAAACCCCAAGATGAGGAGACAGCGAAGCAGTACGCCACGAGGCTTTTGAGTTTCTTCGACCGTTGGATGGAAATGGCCAACCGAGGAAAGACTTTTGAAGCAGTACGAGACATAATCGTTAGCGAGCAACTGCTTCAGAATTGCCACCGTAGTCTGACATTGTTTCTTCGAGAGAGAAATTATCAGACTCTTGATGAAATCGCTGAAGCCGCAGATCATTATATGGAAGCACAAGGGCACAAGAATCTCTTGGTGTTCAAGGAAAGGCCGGAAGAAGCTCCTACAAAAGGGAAAGAAGGAAGTAGTTCTGGCAAGACGCAAGTCCGATGTTTCGTTTGTGACAAATACGGGCACAAAACATCCGACTGCCGTATGCGCTCCAAGCAACAATACTGTACGTATTGCCGGAAGACTGGTCATAATGTGCAAGACTGCAGACGCAAGGGCTCAGGCACAAAAGAAGTCGCCGGTTGCGTATCCATGAGAAGTCGCTCCTTCAACCGAAGTCAAGACTCCAGGCTACGTGATGAAGAGCGAGGTACAAGCACTTCTCGAAGCCCAAGTTTAAACAGCCACGACATGCCAGTCATGCAAGGACTAATGTTTGAGAAAGCTGTATCTGTTCTACGTGACACAGGCAGCAACAGCGTAGTCGTACGACGTTCGCTAGTCCCGGATACGGCATTGACGGGTACAATGGCAACCTTACTTTTGGCAGACGGTAGTACCACTGAGGCCCTGGAAGCCGACGTAGTCATCTCGTCGCCATACTTTTCAGGCGCCATTGTTGCGAGATGCCTGGACAACCCTCTCTACGATGTCATCATCGGAAATGTACCAGGATCTAGGGACCACACGAATCCAGATAAAAACTGGAAGAAGACCTTGCCCACTCCCCGTATTCCCAGCTCAGAACGTAAAAGCGAGCAACACAGAGGATCTCCACTCAAGGCCCGCGGTGGTTCTCGCAAAGGCCGTGGGGAAGAGACAAGAGGAGGTACTGAACCTCATTCGGGTCTCACGAGAGACATTTCAACTGGAGCAGAAGAAGGACAAGAGCTTGGAAGTTTGCCAAGCTAAGGTGGGCAAAACCTTCAAAGGCAAAGGATCAACATCCTGCTCGTTCTACGTACGTGGCGATCTACTGTACCGCTCTTACCAGTTTTGTCCTGGCAAAACGATCGAACAAGCGGTAGTACCGAAAACGCTGCGTTCGCAAGTTCTCGAGCTAGCCCACGAAAACCCACTCTCCGGACACCAAGGCATCAAGAAGACTACCGAAAGGGTGCTGAGCGCGTTCTATTGGCCTGGTGTTCAGGAAGACATCAAGAGGTACGTGAAGTCATGTGACGCGTGTCAACGGACGTTCCCGAAAGGAAAGTTGAGCAAAGCGCCGCTTGGCCGTATGCCGCTCATAGACACGCCATTTGAGCGAGTGGCTGTTGATATAATCGGACCACTCTCTCCAATTTCACGAAAAGGCAACAGGTATATTCTCACGCTGGTGGATTTTGCCACTCGGTATCCTGACGCGATACCACTGCCAGCTATTGACTCAGCAACTGTAGCCGAAGGGCTTGTGGAAATGTTTTCACGTGTAGGATTTCCGAAGGAAGTTCTGTGTGATCAGGCGTCATGTTTTACCTCGGAGTTAATGAAAGAGGTAAACAGTCTTCTTCAAATCAAACACCTGAGCTCCACTCCATACCATCCCATGTGCAATGGATTGGTTGAACGGTTTAACGGAACGATCAAAGGGATGCTCCATAAACTCTGCCAGGAACAACCTAAGTCATGGGACCGGTACATAGCTCCTCTGTTGTTTGCATACAGAGAGGTACCGCAAGCCAGTCTTGGTTTCTCGCCTTTCGAGCTAATATATGGTCACCAAGTACGAGGTCCACTGACGCTACTTAAAGAACTCTGGACTAAGGACGAGATCGACGAAGAGACTAAAACAGTCTATGGTTACGTCCTCGACCTCAAAGAGCGTCTGTTCCAAACTTTGCAGATGGCACACAGAGGACTGGAAAAGGCTCAGCGACTACAGAAGAAGTATTATGATAGAAAGAGTCGTCTACGCCGTCTTAAGGTGGGCGACAGAGCTTTGGTTCTTCTTCCAACGAGCCACAACAAACTACTTATGCACTGGAAAGGACCTTTCGTAGTCACAGCCCAGAAAAATGACTTCGACTACTGGATTGACGTCGGACACACGAAAAAGTTGTTTCATATTAATATGTTGAAAAAATATGAGGAGCGCCTACCGAACGTACCTGCACAGGCTTCATCGTTCGTTGTGGTAGAAGAAGACGTGACCGACAATCCCATACCAAGTTTCACTGTGGAGAAAACTTCCGGGATTGAGAGCATTCGGAAATCATCTGCTCTCAGTTCAGACCAACTTCATGACCTGCAACACCTCCTGGAAGATTACCAGGATATTTTTTCCGACGTCCCGGGAAAGACAAACTTGCTGCAATGTCGTCTTGAATTAACGACAACGGAACCGGTTAATACGCCGCAATACCCTTTACCTTTCGCCATGAAGGATGCCGTCGAGAAGGAAGTGGCCGATATGCTCAAGCTCGGCATAATCGAACCCACCGAGTCACCATACAACTCTCCACTTGTTCTGGTCAAAAAGCCAGACAAGTCATATCGAGCATGCATCGACTTCCGCCGCATCAACAGTGTGCTCGTTGGGGACGCAGAACCAATCCCAAGAACCGACATCATGTTCGCGGAGGTTGGAAATAAGAAATATTTCTCAAAACTTGACCTGACGAAGGGATATTGGCAGGTGCCCTTGGAAGAGAGTTCCCGGCCTAAAACAGCGTTCTCTACACAGTCTGGTCATTACCAATTTCTATTCATGCCATTCGGAATAAAAACGGCATCAGCAGTGTTTACCCGACTCATGCGACGACTCTTGACAGGGCTTCCCAACGTAGTGCACTACATCGACGATGTCCTCGTTGCAACAGTGACGTGGGACGAGCACCTGCAGACGCTCCAACGTCTGTTTGATAGGATTAGGGGCGCAGGTCTCAAAGTAAAGCCACAAAAATGCGAGATTGGAGCAACCACCGTCACTTTCCTCGGCCATCGTCTAGGCGAAGGAAAGATTCAGCCGAACGAAGAGACGATTGAAAAAATCGTTCAAGCACCTAAGCCTCAGACAAAGAAACAAGTGCGTTCGTTCCTCGGTCTAGCGGGCTATTATCGAGACTTCGTTCCACGATACGCTGAGAAGGCGCAGCCTCTGGTTGACATGCTCAAGAAGGGAGAAGCCAATCGAGTGACATGGACTCCAGAAAGAGAAGCGGCCTTCGTAGACCTCAAACATGCGATGTGCACTAAGCCCGTCATAAGAGCACCAGACCTTAAGAAGGAATTTGTACTTCGTACAGATGCATCTGACACGGGACTTGGCGCCGTGCTAATGCAGGAACATGAGGGTGTCTTGCATCCAATCTCTTATGCTAGCAGGCAATTGGCTCCCCCGTGAAACCCGCTACTCTGCGATTGAACGCGAATGCCTGGCTCTGGTATGGGCGGTGGAAAAATTTCATATTTTCCTTTATGGGACCGCCTTTGTGATACAAACTGATCACCAGCCTTTGTTGTACCTGACGCAAGCAAAGCATTTAAATAGCAGAGTTCTGCGATGGAGCCTTACCCTTCAGGAGTATTCTTTTCGTGTTGAGTACATAAAAGGCTCAGAGAATGTTGGGGCAGATTATTTGAGTAGGACTTAACCCCTATCCCATAGTACCATTAGTTGCGCAGCTGTTGTTATCATCACTATTGGCAACGTTTTTTTTCTAAAAAAACTTCTCTTGGGGGGGCTTTCTGTGATGAGTATTGGACTCTGACTTGGACTGTGACTGTTGGACTTTGAGTGTTGTGCTATCTGTATCGGTGAGACGTCGAAACCGAAACCACGTGAAGTGCATCGGGGTGAAGAAAAAGAAGAGCACCCAAAGGAAATGCTGTGGACGGTAGAAGGCGGAGAAGAAAGAGGAAGACGACGTGGCTGGGCTTTGGAACGTGGAAGGAGAGACGTGCGGGGCTGTCTGTTCGAGGCGGTTCAAGGCAGTTGGGTTCCGGACCCGAGCCAGCAGACTCGAGGGTAACCTCTTCGACCGGCAAGGACGACGCCCGCTGTACCACGTGGCCGTGGTAATGTTCTCCGGGGTGCACTTGGGCGGCTTTCCAGGGACCCGGTAACCGTGTCTCCACGTAGCACCTGCCCTCTCCTCGCTGCTGCCCTACCGAAGCCGACATCACCGATGTCTCACCGCAGCATCAGCACAACTCCCCGACGTCTACGACTGCCGAACTGTGAGACGGACTTTTGTTAATTCACCGAACATTACCTTCTGTAGTTTAATCTAAACTCTTCTATATTCTTTTTGTATAGACACCGTTTCTTGTTTTTTTTTCCTTCTTCATTGTACGCTCTTTCTTTAATTTATTTCTAGAAATAATGAAGGAATGTTTTTCCACCACACGGTTTCGTTGACTATGCCACTGAAACAATTATTTCAGTGACAGTATTTAACGTTCGAACCTAACACATGACAGCCCCAAACACCGAAACAGAAAGCGCGTTTTCAAGTTGTTTCATAGTAAGGAAAGTCTCTCTGTAGTTTTTTTTTTCAGATAATAATACCTCTTATAATTTTTGTGTAGCTCTAAAGAACACTTGTTTGAAAATATTTTGCTAATTAAGGGCACGAAAGTGTAGAAAATCGGCAGGCTACTCGCAAAGGCTGCTCTTGCCCGCCGATGCTTGTAGGGCACATCGGTAGACTTAACTGGATGTCGCCGTGTGCCTGTATTTGTAAACAGTGAATGGGTATATCAGAAGTACCTTGCAGCACTGTGGAAGCTGCAGGACTTGTTAGCCAATAGGAAAGGGGAGAGCCCCTAAAGACGTCTTCATCGGCTTCGCGTCGTCTGCTCGTTGTCTGGCGTCGGCTCGCCTACCTTGTCGATACTTGCTCCTTGCAGTTAATATAACACGCGAAAAGCTCTTTCGGAACGCCATCTCAACGTTTCTGTGATGCTCAGACACCCACTTGTACAGGGCGCGTTCTCCGGCGTTTGTGAGGAACGCAGTTCATTTGATATCAGCGTTCATATTGGCGCTTTCAGCGGGTTCCGTTTTGAAAGCACCAAGCGCATGTAGCGCTACAAATCTTGCTTCTTTCAGAAAATACTGGATGTTTCACCTAAAACACTCCACAGATTCAGACGACGCACTTTCAGCGGCCATCACGTACCGTTCTTGAGTGGAACAGCAACGTATAGGCACAGAAAACAATGTAGACATTCAGGGTGTTTCGCATCCTCAGCGCATCACCGGCGCTGATGTTGTGGTGATATCTGTTCAGTTGCCATCAAGCCACTTTTACCGCTCAGCAGTGCCTTGGTTGTCCTAGGAGCATCAAAACAAACAAGCGATCTAAATAAAACTGAAAAAAGATACCTGATATGCGAAGGAGCTTAAGGCGAAGTTCAATCCGGTGGTGGTGTGCGGCGTGACCACCCTTACTGCGCATGCGCAAACCCTTTAAAAAAATAAAAATAAAAAACCTCCATTCTCTCCTTTGGGCATCCTTCCCCGCGGCAACCACACCCTCACTGCGCATGCGCGTCCCCTCCTCTCTCCCCTCCTACACTCCCCTCTCCTCTAGGCATCCCTCAGCGCGGCGTCCACACCCCCCACTGCGCACGCGTGTCCCCCCTCTCTCTCCTCTCCTACGTTCCCCCCCTCTCTCGCCTCGCGACGCCGACGCAGGCAGCGTCTGCTAGCGAGTTTCTTGGTTGAAAAAAAACTTCCCATCTCCCGCTAAAGGGAACCATGTGTGGATGCGAAGCAGCGGGGAAATAATTAGCTTGAGCGGGAGGAACGTCGCCGCTCTGGTTTCACGGCAGTGGTCCGGGCGCTCATCGCGGCGCTGCGCAGGAGAGAGAATGAGGCGCACGCACTCCGTCATTTTCATACCGCGGAACTATCGTGGCGCCCCCAGCGGAGTAAGCAGCTGTCACACCACCTGTCGTTCACGCCGCTCCGTAGAGGATTCCTAGAGGAAAGCACTGGGGGGGGACCGTAGGAGAGGAGCGAGAGGGGGGGGGGACGTGCATGCGCTGTGGGACGCGTGAGCCGCTTCGTAGAGTAGATGATTCCAAGAGGAGAGGACGCGCATGCGCTGTGGGGATGTGGGACGCCGGAGCCGCTCCGTAGAGTAGATGATTCCTAGAGGAAGGGGATGAGCGTAAGAGAGCACAGGGGAGGGGACGCGCATGCCGCTCCGTAGAGTAGACGATTCCTAGAGGAGAGGAAGGGGATGAGCTTAGGAGAGAGAGGGGGAGGGGGACGCGCATGCGCTGTGGTGGTGTGGGACGCGGGAAGGAGGGACGGACTAAGCCCCCCTCCAAACACATGCAAGCAAGCTTAAGGAATGGGGTCAACCTGGGCGACAGACACCACCTGCCTAGCCATTGCTAAGCGGCCTCTCTGTGCTCTCGGCCATGACTCAAGGAATGCGGTCAACCTGGGCGACAGACACCACCTGCCTAGCCATTGCTAAGCAGTCTCTCTGTGCTCTCGGCCATGACTCTGATGACTGTGTTAGGGTTGACGGCCTTCATATTACTACAGGGTTATGGTTCGCATAATGGGTACTTCCCTACTTCATGACAGTGGCCGGACGCGGGACGCGGGACACGGGAGGGACGGACAGAGCCCCGAGCATAAGATGCTTCGCATCTAAAAAATCACGCCATATCCACGAAGTGAATGATGAGTGGGCGAAGCTCTGGAGGTAATCTGGTAAACCGTCAATCCTCCGTAAATTTTGCCCACTCGATCATCATACAAAGACCTGAAAAACAAACGCGGGGGTGTGGTGTGATTATACATACAGTATATACGCAACGTTTCATTATTTACACAATGATAAAGTATATACACAATGTTTTATTATTTACATATGGGGTAGATGATGATTTTGTTCAAGAGCTCTACGCACCACAAGGAGGGGGGTTCCCCTGATTTTGTTTTAGTCCTATATGATGTTAAGCTCAGGGGGAACGTTTGTTGTCGGCGTTGCCGTTTTGCCTTTCGAGGGCGAGAGCGCATTCACGATCGTTTTCATCCATGGCAGAAAGAGAATGTGTGGTCTGGAACGCGCTTACTATTCATGGTCATTAGCGTCATCGTCATCGTTATCACGTGTAGTGGGTACATTCCACTATACGGTGGCTACGGCGGACGGAGTGGGACTAGCCTATGCCCTAAGGACCTTCGCCCTTAAAACTTCCCCATCTCCCGCGAAAGGGAACCATATGTGGATGCGAAGCAGCGGGAAGATGGTTAGCTTGAGCGGGAGAAAGGTCGCCGCTCTCGTTTCGCGGCAGCGGCCCGGGCGCTCATCGCGGCGTTGCACAGGAGAGAGAATGAGGCACGCGCGCTCCGTCATTTTCATACCGCGGAACTACCGTGGCGCCCCCCAGCGGAGTATGGAGCTGTCGCACCACCTGGCGTGCGCGCCGCTCCGTAGAGCATTCCAAAGGAGAGAACGGGGAGACCGTAGGAGAGGAGAGAAAGGGGGGAGGGGACACGCATGCGCTGTGGGGGGTGTGGGACGCGGGAGCCGCTCCGTAGAATAGAGGATTCCTAGAGGAGAGAGGGGCAGAGGACGCGCATGCGCTGTGGGGATGTGGGACGCGGGAGCCGCTCCGTAGAGTAAAGGATTTCAAGAGGAGAGAGAGGGAGAGGACGCGCATGCGCAGTGGGGATGTGGGACGCAGGCGCCGCTCCGTAGAGCAGAGGATTCCCAGAGGAGAGAAAACGGGTGAGCGCAGGAGAGGACAGATAGGGGGGAGAGGACGCGCATGCGCTTTGGGCTGTGTGGGACGCGGGCGCCACTCCGTGGTGTAGAGAATTCTTAGACGAGAAACAGGGGGCTGAACGTAGGAGAGGAGAGAGGAGGAGGGACGCGCAGGCGCTGTGGTGGTGTGGGACGCGGGAAGGAGGGACGGACTTCCCGCGTCCGTCCCTCCTTCCACGTACTTCACGGTCAGTGAAGTACGTGGCGAGGGGATCTTGAATTATGGTTATGTAGTGCAGTCGATGCAGGTCCCTCTGATGGTGGTGGGACGTTTGTGGTCGTACGGGCTACACGAGAGAACGTAGCGGGGCATCATGTGTGGGACTAACCAGTCGTCAGCAATGATGTCGACGTTGATGTCTCCGATGAGCACGAAGGGGCGGTGTTTGAATTCGGTTGTGTACCGATGCATTGCATTTTCGATGTAAGTGATGACGTCTTTCTTGGACAGATTCGGCGCGAGGTAAACGGCCATCACGACGATTCCGTAGGAGAGCTTCACGGCAGCGTGTTCCCCGTTGTGGCTCTGGTTGGTTAGGGGTAGTTGGAGGTCTTCGGCCGTTCCAGGTAGCTTGACGTAGATGCCGACACCTCCCGCAGGATGCTCCGCTTCATCTGTGCAGACGACCGGGTCGTAGCTTTTGATTTTGGTACTTGCGGTATTCCAAGTTTCCGTGAAGCGAACGTTGAGCAGGGCCAGCCTGAACTTTGTCGAGTGGTCAACATCGTCTCGCAGGGTAGCCAGCTATTGCGTCAGCGTGGGCAGCCCGTGCTGGTCGAGACGATAGGTTATGTAGGTTGGTGCATCGGCTGAGTGCCACGTACACTAATTTCTGCGAGTGCGTCTTGGTGCATTTGTAGACGACCGAAGAGTAAGTGCCCCCCTTGAGATTTGTGTACCGTTATTGCACTGGCTTGGACGAGGGGGAACTGTCGTCGTCTACAAGCAACGCCCGTCTTGCGGTCCATGGTGAGGGTGACCGCGCGACGTTCGATGGGTATCCATGATGGATCGAACTCACAGCCGTTTCGCACGGCCTCGGCTACCGTCTGACGAGAGCGGAGACGAGCGAGCTTTCCTGTTGTGAGGACGTCGAACTGGGCCCACAGCCGCTTCGGGAAGATAGAATCCTCTTCGCGCACCACCACTCCTCGCTCGCAAAGCTTCATAGTTCCCATCGCCCCGTTGACGACGTTGGTAGTGATCATGTAGGGCTTGTCATGGACGATGGTAATCTCCATTGGTAAGTTGGCAAACTATGTGTGGGACATTGTAGCCACCTTTTCATGGCTTCCTGGGTCGCGGACCCGATGTACGTCTCTTGAGCTTGAACTACTTCTCCATCTCCTCCTTGCAGAGAAGCAACTAACGCGTTGAACTTGTTCACCTCGTCGTTCGAGTAGAAGATGCGAATGGACGAACGTGCGTGACACAAGTCTTAATCGGCGGTTACGAATCGGCTCTCCAGCAGCTTAACCTCTTCTTCGCCCAGCGGTTTGCCGTCTCCGATCTTTGTAAGAAGAGCAGAGAAGGAAGCGTCGGCTTAGTGCACGACCCGGACTAGCGGGAAGTAATCCATGTACTGCCACTTGAAGGTGACGCCGAAGAATCCACTGACTGCTTCCCTGCACCTCTTGTACACCTCGTTCGCCCTGACGGGCGGCAACTGCCGCAAGTCACAGCACATGATGACGTCTAGGCCTCCGCAGGGATCGTTGATCTGTTGAGTAATCTTGCAGAGACGGCAGTCGAGGTTGTCGGCGAACAGCATGCTGACTTCGTCCATGATGATACACTTGACGTGACGAAACACCACGCGGAATCTATTCAGCTCGCTGTCGCTTAACCCGGCGTGCCTCGTCTTGCTGCGGGAGAGCTTGAAAGCCGAATGCACGGTGGTCCCTCCTAATACCACCGCCGCTTTTCCCGTGCTCGCGCAGATGGCGAACGGGTTGTAGGAATCCGCGTTGTTGTATCGGTTGTAAACGTCCATCACCAGGCGGAGAAAGAACGTCTTGCCAAACCCGCCTGGTCCCTTTAGGAAATCGCGGTGCGGAGGTGCCGCGAGAGTGGTCTGCCTGTGGATGATGTCCCGGAGCAAATCGTACTGCTCGACGTTCGTCGTGCGCTCGTCGTGTTATTCTTTGCTTGCACCCACCACCTGCCTAGCCATTGCTAAGCAGCCACTCTGTGCTCTCGTCCATGACTCTTGTGACTGTGATGGTGGTTGACGGCCTTATTATACTACAGCGTTATGGTTCGCATAGTGGGTGCTCCCTACTTCATGAAAGTTACGGCGGGCGTATAGTGGGTACCTTGCATACCTTGCATGTGCTGTGGACCGACGGGCGTATAATGGTTACATTGCATGTGCTGTGCCGTGATGGCAGCATGATCGTCATCGTCATCTGGCTACGGCGGACAATGGTGCGATGGGGGGGACGGGCGTCATTCATAAGATGATGATGATGATGATCGCCTGTATGTATGGCTCACACCCACTCTGGGGGATTGGCTGCTTCGCATCTTCTTCATCGGCATAAACGTCATCGTCATGGTGTATAATTGTTACCTTGCATGTGCTGTGCCGTGGTGGTAGCATCATCGTCATCGTCATCGGGCTACGCCAACGGCAGACAGAGCCCCGGCTTAAGGAGCTTCACCCCTAAAACCGACTGCTCGCGCTGCACAACCGTTCACTGGCCACCCCGTATAGATGGCGCTGGATCTTGGCCTGTAAGGTAGTGCCGGTGGAAGATTTCTCCTGTGCGTTGTTGAACAATAAAAATTCGCAGCGTGCGCGTTAACTAAAAGCGGACTGCGGTCTCTGTGTCCAGTCGGAGTCTTCTGTATTTCATGGCCCATTAGCAGCGATTGGCATGTTCCAGTAGGAAACACCGGTCCATCACTGCGTGCTTTGCGCCTCCCCAGGTTTCTGTCCTGCGCAACGCTGCGATGAGCGCCAGCGTCAACGCCGCCGCCAGTGTAAACGTTAGCGCCCGCTGCTTCGCATCTACGCATGGTTCCCCTTAGCGGGAGATGGTGTAATTTTTTCTTGCTCTCCGTGCATAGAGCCAGTAAGAAGCACTAATTCGGATGGAAACGGATGGACTGGGCTTTATGGGAGCTGCCATGTTGATGTACGTCATCTAGTTTAGGGTGGCTGTTACAGTTACGTCCCTGTATTATTTTAGAAAATGCGAATCGCATTCATGAAGGGCCTAACGTAACACGTGTCGCTGGAAGGCGTCATGCAACAAGCACAATTAAAGCCCTTGCACCTTGTTGATAATGAAACGATTACGCCCGGTAGTCTATTATGTGCTGCGCAAGGATACTGCCTGTGTACTGCTCGTAGCTTTGGCAGTGTTGCAAGGTAGTTGTGAGATGCAGTATAGGTGGCGTTGCTTCAGGGGAGGTTGACTTGTGGACGCTGCGCGCGCTCCCTGCTATTTTTTTCTCCATGTTTCCGAGCCAGTGACTAAAGGTTATCGTTTCGCGCTTGCGTAGTGTCCTTCGGTCGTTGCGGAATGTATCAGCTTTAACACATGATCGCAAAGGATTATACGGTATTGGACATCTGGTATGGGAGAGCAGGAGGCTGTCCCTACAGCAAGTTATCTAATGGAAGCCGGCTGGCATTGCCACTGGAGCCACCTTGGCCCCACTAGAGCGATACTCCCTTAATTTTATATATGTGAAGGAAATTGGTTTGGTTTGGTTTGGTTTATTTGGTTTATTCAAGGCAAAATAGTTACAAGTTGCCTTGGGGGACACGACTAAAGGCTGAGTAATCGCCTGACTGGGTCGTGCCACCCTGGTAGAAACGCATAAGAAACACACCAGCAAGCATTATTAGCATAGAATGGAATATTACATATTGTTTTACAAGGGTTCCCAGATTAGATAGAATTTTGAGTGCACAAAAATATAAACACAGCTGTCGTTTGAGTGGTGCGATACAACAACGTGGCTTATAATCAACCTCAGGGAAAAAAAATAAAAAAAACCTTCTAGACTCGATTGCGAGTGAAGTGCACAAAAATTAAAACACAACACTCATAAGAGTGGCGGGAGTAATAACAAATGAGTGCTCACAAGGCGAGTCAATGCAAAAAGAAACGACATGACTAGGGCACACTTCTGTCCCACAGGTGAAACTATTAAAATCTTCTTAAACAAAACCGTAACATAAGGAGATATCTGCTTAACCATACATGTGATAAACAGTAATGTAATAAACATCGCAATGTAATGATGAAGAATGTGTGAAAGAAATGCAGGACATCTATGTTTTCAAGATTTTAAAGATCCAGATCATAATCGCGTTCTTCAGTTAGGAGTTTTCTAAGTGAATGATACGTTATATGGCTATTTCGTCCTTCACTTGAGCTGAAAGAGCTGAACTTGGAGCCTTTAAAATAAAATCTAGCGTCTCTTTTCTTACTTTAATTAGAGTAGAAAGAATTCCTGCATTTTGCAAAAGCGAAACCGAAATCGGTGGCAGTTTCTTGCACTTCGTTAGAAACTCGCACATCATCGCAAAGAGGTGCTGTCACTACGGCTGGACGATAGAGATACAGAAAGAAGCCAGATGCGTTTCTGAGTACCTGAACTGCCTTTATTCAGTCATCGATATCGATGTACATGAGAGGTAGTGTGGTCATCACGCTCAGGGAACAGCCACCTTCCGAAAGAAGAGCTCTGTACTTGAAGAACTTTCGGCCGTTGCAGCGGAGTGCGCTTGGCCAGTACTTCCTGCGACAGCAAGAATAGAGACTCTATATGGTACCATTGCTCGCGTTGACAATTTCCACACTGCTTTCGTGGCTGTGATAAAAGAAAGGCTAAGTTCGACAATATTGTGTAACACCTGCTAGACATGTCCTTGCATTTTATGACAACTGAAATACGAGCTCGTAACTTAAACAGGGCCTTAGTGAGACGAGGACAAGCGCATTTTCGTTGCCTAAGTCGTTGTTTAGTTATGAGTTCGCATTTATAGTATCATGAATCACCCACTCGCCTAATCAGCAATTTTTAGGTGTATTTCACAGTGCATTATGCGGTCTTTTTTAGCGTTAGTGTGATATACAAATATGGTTTAGTGGAGAGAAACATCACTGCCTGTCTTGAGGTTGCCGACTATCGTCAGGCGCTTAGGGTGGCAATGAGTACCATTTCCTGGCCAAATTAAGCACATTTGACATTCCTGCATCGCTTTCTCTTCTCGTCAGCTAGCCCCCCCATATACGCGAAATTCACAGAAAATTTAATTATGTGCCCCGTGAAATTTAGCTAAACAGCTGAGAGACGGGAACAGTCTTCAAAACCGTTTCCGTAAGCTACCAGCCCAATGGTGCCGATATTGTCTTGGCAATAGACCGCGCAGAACAGCCTACCAGTTCACGCCGGGTGTTCCGTGGCGACTGAAGTCTTCGGTGCATATTGATGATGACCGGCGACGCGATGAAGTAGAGATTAGGGCGCAAGAGACCGCCGACGGGCCCGAATGTACGGCGTCGGGCACCAGCCGCAGTCCAAGAGGAGATGCTAGGAGCGGGTGCGAAGCAACAGGAGCGTTCTGGCAGCCACGGGCCGAGTCCATTACCGTCGGGCAGGTGTGATTGAGGTTCCCGCTCAGGAGGTGGCCAGCTCCACGCGCCCGAGTGTAGTACTCGGGCGGCGTGGATGGGGAACCAACCGTCAGGAGCCGATGGACGTCAGTGCCGCTCCTTATCCAGCGGCGAGGCATCAAGGGTGCCTTCTTTGATCGCCGCACCATGGCACCGGAAGTCGAGCGGTCCTGCAAACGTAGGTAAGTGGTTTCGGGAGGCCTTTAACGGCACTATTCTATCATCAAAATCAAGCCATCGAAAAACGAGCTACCAACCACACCTGTTCCTCTTCTTCTTTTGCTTCTTGTCACATTCCGCCCGAGCCTTGCCTGGTCCATCATTGTTTCGATAATATGCAGCTATTGAAAAACGTTGCGGGTAGGTTATTAGGGCTTGTAATATTTGTGCTCATGGAAGCTACGACATTTTGCGCGATATATTTGACATTTTATTTTTTGTGTGGTTGGATATTCATTTTCTTCATGAACTGAAAATGACTATGATAGCTATATGTAAGCGAGGAATCTTAGACAGTTAGTTTCACTTTGGCTGTGGGAGGCAGGGCTGCAGATAACATGAGGTCGACATGCCCGTATGCCGTACGACACAGCATGTGACGCCAGTTTCCTCTCCCACAGACATAATTGTTTGGGTCTTCCTCATCCTGCGTCGTGTGGCGCTGTTCCTCTCAGCCGGATATTTCTTCGTCCCCGCCAAAATTTTAAAACATGTAAGAACTAATTTCCCTCATAGTACGTGCGCTCTTCTATTCGAAGCGATTCCGAAAGACGAGTGGCCAATATTTGCTAGATGTATTGGTAAACTGGCGAAGTGCACCATGAAAGGTCAAGGAATGTTCATGGCGGATGAAGGGTACACAAATCGAAATTCGAAATAATTAAGTAACTGCGAAGATAAGGGACGCTGAGACAAAGAGGGAAGAGAAATGGGTGCGGCGACAAAATAAAAAAAAAGGCGAGGTTATTGGAGATCCGAGTGGAAGAAATAAAAAAAAGCATGCAGATTGAAAATGCTTTCGGAGGAGACTTTGTAGAAGAATCCGCTTGAGATCATTTGTAAACTACTGGTGAGGTCATGAAATTTTAGTTGCTCAGCAGGTTGGGCACAAACGAAATAATAATAGTGGAGACGGCTAAGAAAACCTAGGGCTGTTCGTGAAACGTATTACTGATCTCCATAAAGGGCGAATAAATCAATAAATTTGACACGATTCGACACAGGAGCAGCATTCTGTAGATGTGTAAAGAGATGTACTGTGACGTTGTACACTCATTTATATACCATACTGTACAGACACATAACGTGAACTATAGTCAAACGTAATGTTGCAATGCGAGTAAAATTTCCAAAATACCAAATATACGTCGCCGGTAAACATTGCTCTACAGATTTCCAGTGCAGCCGCGCGCGCACTCACTCACTCACACGCACACACATAAACACACACACACACACACACACACACACACACACGCACACACACACACACACACACACACACACACACACACACACACACACACACACACACACACACACACACACACACACACACACACACACACACACACACACGTGTTAGAAGCTAAATCACTCCCTTATTGACAATGTATAGGACAATCAATACTTGCTCGCAGTCTCCCTTTTTTTCTTTTTTTTCCCTCCTAAGACGCGCTTTAGTATTAAGTATTCCTGGAAAAATTGGTGTGATATTTTCTTTTGTACTGTATTTGTAAGTTCTACTTATTTCAGACACTATTGTTTGATCTTATTACGATGTGTATATTAACAGCTGCTATAGATGTTTTTTTTTTCTACTGATAACTTCGGTAAGGACCCTTTATCAAATTCGTTAGGTACCAAAAGTTTGTTTTTTTGTGATCAATACATGTCTTATGTTAATTAAACTTTCAAACTTTAAACTTTCACATGTCAACAGACATTGCGTGGACTGTCACCTATATCGCACTATTTATTGCAGGCTTTGTGCTTGACCAGCAGGAAACAATGTCTTTCTTGTCCCGTGTTCTTTTTTGCGCTTGGTTTACGAAGAACGATGAACAACCAACAAGCCCAAACGTTCTCCCTTTTGAACAATGTCCCATCAGGGGAGAGCGAAACCCACTGGATCCCTTTAGCTAACGCTAAGGAGATCACAGCGAAAGCTTGTGCATTGCACTCTTAATTCACTTGATTCACTTTATTGTAGTACTTTATTGTAGTATTATTGAATCTTTATTCACTTTAACGCACGTCGATTCACATTTAGGTAATTTTATTTGTCCTTGATTCGCACCTAAGTCACTTCCTTCAGTCTTAGTCTACACGTAAGCCGCTTGATTCTTTATCGGTTCACGCACAAGACACTTAAATAATTCTTAATTCGCACCTTATTTAGAATATTCAGTATTGATTCACTTTAATGTGCGTTGATTAAGCATCGACACCGCTTGAATTCACTTAAATTTTTTTAACATAAAAGTGTTTTATGTCGGGGTTCAAAAATGCTTAACTGATGTCACTTCCGTCACAGAAGTGACGTCGCTAAATTCAGTCGAATACATGAGAAAGAAAAACCAGTAGAAAATAACTGAACCCACGAGCCCTTGCTCCGCAGCGATAGGTGCCTGGCGCTCTAACAGCTGGGATACCGACGCATATGCACGTGGCTTACAAATGCGCCGTATATCTCTGACACTTTCTCCCTCTCACAGTGACTTTGCCTAGGGAGGGGGGTGGTGTCGTCCTTTGGGAGCGGTGAAGGGAAGTTCTGCATAATCCTACTAACGAGTGCTGACAGGGAGCGCTTCGATAGTTTCAGCAGAACGGCGGCTTTCGATCCATTGTGTTAGGAAGCTCTACGGTCGGTGCAATGTGCCGCACGAACTGATTCAATTCGGTGACGACGCAGCAGGTCTTTGCCTTTAGCGATGAGTTAGCGCGCGACTCGTCATCGCCAGGGCAGTGCACCTTCCACATGCAGCAACGATGTTTCGCCACCACCCAGTGTTTCAAGTGTGATAGCACCCTTTTCTAAAACTGTAATAATCAGGCGAAGGATGGCTATGACGTCAACAGGCAAATGTTGCACAGTGAGTTCTTTGGTGCAGCGAGAAATATGACAGCAGGAAGCGGGCACCTTTCCGCGTTCACTGCTCGGTCTACGAGCTCTGCCTATCACGTTAATGCTCCGCTGTGTGGTACGTGCATGAGCACAGGTGTAGGTTACCCTATTACTGGGAAGCGCACACTCCGGCGTTTCTCTCGAGAAATGACGATGCTTTGAATGAGTGCATATCGAGTACCAGTGCTTGTTGATGATATCTTTCCGTGGGATTCATCACATGCCTTGTCCAGCTGTGTGTTAACTGCTGCAGCTACCACAAAGGTTAAATCATGATCATAGACGTTAGTCGCAGAGATGAATGTGTGCCACTACTATATTACTACTACTACTACTACTACTACTACTATTACTACTACTACTACTACTACTACTCCTATAGTAGTGGCTCACTGGTTCTAGCGTGGCTAGCGTGAGCTCTCAGTAGCTGATTCAGTAGCGGCGAATTACCGCTGAAGCAGCGGTTACATGGGGAGTGAAATGAATCGCTAATGTGTCAGCCGACTATTTTGAACGGCTCAGCGAGCTGAGTAAATCATATTTGTTTTCACGTCATCTCTCTATTTCCTTTCCGCTGTGTATCATACTTGGACCGGAATGAAAACCGCGGATGGAAAGTAAGCAAGTGGACCATCCACTCGTCGCCCTCGTGGCCTAACGGATAAGGCATCGGTTTCCTAAACCGGGGATTGCGGGTTCGAGTCCCGCCGATGGTGCGTTTATTATTTTTTTTTAAGAAAAGGTTTTGCGCTACATTGTCCTTGCCAAAAGTAAATCATATGTGTTTTCACTTCATCTCTCCAATACCTTTCCGCTGTGTATCATACTTGGACCGGAATGAAAACCGCGGATGGAAAGTAAGCAAGTGAACCATCCACTCGTCGCCCTCGTGGCCTAACGGATAAGGCATCGGTTTCCTAAACCGGGGATTGCGGAGGTTCGAGTCCCGCCGAGGGTACGTTTATTATTTTTTTTTAAGAAAAGGTTTTGCGCTACATTGTCCTTGCCAAAAGTAAATCATATGTGTTTTCACTTCATCTCTCCAATACCTTTCCGCTGTGTATCATACTTGGACCGGAATGAAAACCGCGGATGGAAAGTAAGCAAGTGAACCATCCACTCGTCGCCCTCGTGGCCTAACGGATAAGGCATCGGTCTCCTAAACCGGGGATTGCGGGTTCGAGTCCCGCCGATGGTGCTTTTATTATTTTTTTTTACGAAAAGATTTTGCGCTACATTGTCCTTGCCAAAAGTAAATCATATGTGTTTTCACTTCATCTCTCTAATACCTTTCCGCTGTGTATCATACTTGGACCGGAATGAAAACCGCGGATGGAAAGTAAGCAAGTGGACCATCCCCCTCGTCGCCCTCGTGGCCTAACGGATAAGGCATCGGTCTCCTAAACCGGGGATTGCGGGTTCGAGTCCCACCGAGGGTACGTTTATTATTTTTTTTACGAAAAGATTTTGCGCTACATTGTCCTTGCCAAAAGTAAATCATATGTGTTTTCACTTCATCTCTCTAATACCTTTCCGCTGTGTATCATAGTTGGACCGGAATGAAAACCGCGGATGGAAAGTAAGGAAGTGCACCATCCACTCATTGCCCTCGTGGCCTAACGGTAATGATTTGTCGAAGTGCTATGATTCAACTAGACTTAAATAAGGCGTTTGACAGAGTGATACATGAGATATTGCCACGCACGTTTCTTTCACTGCATTCGGTTTCCACCCACAAATACTATCAGCAGTACTCGGCGCAGACCGCGCCCTATTGTTCCAGAAGCTTCTCGCTTGTAGTAGATCGTTCTGTTAAGATTGCACGCAAGACGCTTACACTCAAGATAATTCCAGAGCTTGCGCGACGACTAGTGATAAGGCTAGAATGTTCGACGCGTGCGTTATAAAAGCCGGCGCGTTCCAACGTGCCGGCTTTTAAGCAAATGTTCAGTTGATCGACGGCCGACGCTCTGTTCACCGCTATCAGTGTCAGCGTGTATTGCTGTAATCTGACTTTCCGTTTACCGGCCACAAGTTCGGCCTAATAAACAGTGTCGTCTTGAACATACCGACTGCTGCTTAGGTCAACGTCACGACCACGTGACATCTGGTGGAGGTGCTGTTCCTTCATGTTCCGGACGCCCCCGTCAAGCCGTGAACCCAGCCCACAGCGCGGAGAAGACACCGAAGCACCTGTGCAGCAACGAGCTAGTCGCAGGCTGCAAGGCTTGCAACCAGCCCAGTCGAAAAAAACACCAGTCCGTGTCTGGCGTATTTTTCCCGTTTCCGCCAGAGCGGGAATTCAGACACGGTTTCTGGCGGTCTGGCGTATACGACCGGTTTGGCGTATACGACCGGTTTGGCGTGTTTCGGTGGGACCCGGGCTGGCGTGTTCTGGTGGGACCCGGGCTGGCGTGTTTTGGTAAGAACCGGGCTGGTGTGTTTTTGCATGACGGGACCTCGTGTAATCCCTCTTTTTTGTTATTAAAAGCATTGTGGATGAAAACATGAACTTTTACGTGGCCATGGGCAAAAACAACAGGCTTGCACAGTAGTTTAGAACTGAAAAATGACTTCTCTGTTTATTTTTTCTGTCCTCGTCTCAGCTTGGTCTTCTGTGACCACCAGAAGCCTGATGTTCAGGGCGACCTGCTTCGCTTCCTTTTCCAAAAGGCTTTCGGCAGCACTGCAGAGGGCAAAAAGAGAAACAATTCATTACAAGATTCCCTAATTTGATACTTAAGTTCAATATGTTTGTTGCAGATTTGTGCTGACTTCAGATCCATTTCTGTTCATTAAGAAATGCCTATCGGTGAACTACGGCAGCTGACTAGGCCCACTAAGGAAGCACTAGCACTAAATATACATTTGCAAAGATTCTGCTATGTAATCCTTATACAGCCTAACTACCAACAGAGGAACTAAGGTAGGACTACCATTCCAACAAATTGTCACCTAACTTCTTACAAAGCTGAAATGCACAATGCACGTTTAATGCTTTTAGGAATAACTTCGGGAAGGCTCACACCACAAAAAACTGCAACGGCTGGAATGTCAGTGCAATGATAGATAATATCACAGCTGAGGTTTTCGTTCCACAAAACATTACGGACAGTGGAGAACATGCAGCAGATGCCATCTAAATTTCAACAATATCAAATCATTTTTTGCATGCAGTTACCTGCAAAAGCAAGTAGACATGCATCTCAGCATTTCACCCATTAGGCATGTGAGCATACTGAACAAAAATTTCGTCGCCGAGATAAATAGCCCTACTGAAAAACCGGGTGCTGAGGTTTGTTGAAACAGCCTCCACTTCAACCACAGACTAGCAGAAAGTAGTGAATTTAATGCATTTTTCGCCAATTGGCGCGTCTAGTGGCTGCGGCATGAACTAGAGAGGAAGTTACATGAAACCCGCCGGATACTGACTCACCAACCGTGCTTACTGCAAAATCGCTTACCAATCAACATTGCAAGCCGTGTTCTCAACCGGCAGCCAACAACGACATAGCCGCGCTCGCGGCCGTTTGTTTTTCTAAACAGAGCTTGTGCCCACGTCTACTAATTTGCCATTTGTGGCATATTCGTAGACGTGGCAAATTCGTGTGGCAAATTCGAGAAGCCTCCGTTTTGGAGGCTTCTCGAACTCTTAAGTCAAAATCACCACTTGTGGAACCACTGTCACTCGCACCTTGCATCTTTACGCGCTCGCGACACGCTCGGTAATTGAAGTGGTTTCTGAGGAAGAAGTGCTATTTTGCCTCCCATGTGGGGACAAGGCGGAGAGGTGGACAAAGGGAAGTGACAAGGCAGGACGTGCAGCCGCCGCACTCTCACAATCCACTAAAAATACGGCCAAATGCTCGAAATTACGTGAAATAAACGCTGTGTATAGGAACAGTCGTGTCGTCCGAGTTGAATTTCAGTGTTTTCAAATTTTTGTTCAGTATCCCTTTAACTCCACTGCGTGGCCTCGATCCGCTTCAACTGAAGCTAACGCAACCGAGCACTGGAGACGGTATGTTTGCTGCAGGTAATGACAGATGGAGTGCAGATCGATTTCTCTAGCAAATTTCCATTTCACTTCTGCCTGACAGGCAAGTCGAATACACTCACTTGGCAGGTCCGTTTTTGCCACATTTTGCTCGTGGCTACGTTCTCACGTGGGCCCATGAAATTCGTTGCCATACGCTTATCTCGGCGATGAACCATTGCGTGCAACAGCTCATGCCCCTTTCTAGTTTGAAATCGCAGCTGCCGCTCGAAATTAATGATGTATAGGAAAAGCAGAGGAAACGCACATTCATAACATTTGTAAATGTTGCACAATCAATAAATCTGAAATGCGGTGAACAACATTACAAGCATTTGATCTGATTTTACAATATATCATTTCTTTCGAACAGCAGCTGTGATTTCAAACTCGAAAGGTGTGTTAGCTATCGCACTTGATTGCAGAGAGAAGCATACGGCAACGAATTTTATGAGCATGCGTGGAACGTAGCCACGAGAAACATGGCGAAGATGGACCTGCCAGGTGAGTGCATTGAACCCACCAGTCAGGCAGAAGTGAAAGAGAAATTTACTAGTGAAATCGACCCACGCTCCATCTACTGTTGGCTGCAGCAAACATATCGTGTCCAACGCTGGGAGCGCTGGCATCAGTCGAAGCGAGTAAAGGCCCCGAGGCGGAGCGTTTCCAGTAAAGTGTGCTGACGGATGTACATTCTGTGGCTGGAAATAAACTTGCAGCTGTGCTTATAAACAGGGCACTGTAGTCGCCAAACTGGTGACAAGTTATAAAACGGTATGCATACATGACAGAAAAAAATACACACTACTGAAATATGTGAGCTTCCTCACTAACCTCTCTATGCTTCCTTTTTTTGTGGGGACAATGGGTGCTGTGCAGGCTTCTGGCCGCCTTTTACAGCAAAACGGTCTGACAGAGTTCCCGTGAAGCTCCTACATGTGCGGGCCTCTGTCGACCATATTGTGATGGTGGACCACTTAACCAAATGGAAGTCCTTTTGAACTCCCATGAGCCGACTCTAGGCAGCCCTTGAGAGCATCACACCATCAACCTGCACACACACAAACCAAAAATTATTTCTTCAGCAAACAGCACTGATTACTTCATCCTGATGACAAAAACTAGGTGCTCAGTTTCGAAAGCTCTGAACTACACTTTGAATTGAAACACATATAGCAGAACCCTGCTGATTTGTCTTTGAAGGAACCGTAAGAAATGAACTGAAGGGCTGGGATATGCAAGAGCTGAAAAACAGGCCAAATGAGAAAAAAAATGTAGTGCTGAACTGCACAGAACTTAATTTGAATTTGTACGCTTGAAAAAAAACTGCAAAGTTTCCCGCAGCATTTACTCATCGCAGATAAGCATGAAAAGCTTCTTGAGCACCTGCAGTGTCACATCCTCTTAATAAATCTAGTGCCACCATGGCGAAAACCCGGCAAGCGCTCACTTTTGACAATACCGTCGCGATATTTGTCACCAGGTGTGTCAGTCAGTGTCTCTGAGCGATAACACAGCACTGTTGGCAAAGTGTCGGACTGCTGTGGCTCATAGTAGATGACCGAACACCTCACCAAAGTGAACGTATCCCCAAAAGCGATCGTCCAAGAAAATGACCCCTGCTTTTTCACCAACTCCTACATTTCCCCACTGGTGGCTGGCACTCGCATTGGCACACTCAGCCATGTTCTAGTAGACATATAGAACCTCAGACGTGAGAATTGCATCATCTACAAAAATGTAATCAACGTAAGCGAGTGTTGGCACCGGCAGCTGAAGGCATGAAAGAACTAAGCAAATGCAGCACACTCGCACTACACTTGCACGACCACCCCGACAAGTCAACAACCCCAAGAAAAACAAAGCGAGCATAAGACAGCAGACTCCTCTGAATGAGTCCATATGTGACAGTGGAAACAAATGCAAACCTCTAAATCAGGGGTCTTAAACGAGTGGCCCCGGGGGCCGCATGCTGCCCACGAACTGTTTGCTAGTGGCCCCGCAGCTTCACAAGTAATAAACTTTTGGGACTTTGCTAAATGATATTCACAATATTTTCTCACCTATTGCAATTAATAACGCTTTGTTAGGGGGAGCTACAGAGACAGGACGGGTCTCGCACATTTCTTTTTCCTGGGGCACCCCGTGCGGTCACTATGTGTAAACATCATGGTAGAACAAAAACTATTTTAAAATTTGTCACTGTGCAGACCGGTATGGATATCTTTCTTGAAACGTACATCAAACCTCCTGCATACATGAACTCTATATGAGACATGGGAAAGGCATTCTTCCAAATTGCAACATTAGGCGACATTCTGTTCAAACCCCACCGCCCCACTCCGACTTTCTTTACAGTACCGGCCCATGCATGCATGAAATGTAAAAGGACTAACGTACTAAGTGTAGGTATTACAGTGCGGATGCATATCAAATGTAGCAGTTTAGCGGCATAGTACGATAGTACGTCATGACGGTATCAGCACGCATTATAGTGTTGTAGACGATGCACTATCAAGATCAATGTGAGCTGGAACACCAAATTCATGTTTACTTAACGATTACTTGTAACGTACTAATATGAACGTGGTGCACAAAATTGCAAGAGATATATTTCCACTAGGGCATATGGTGTTATGAACACCTTTGTGCCTACCACCTGCACTTTGCGGCTATGGCCTTTAAAAGGTAATTTCAGTGTTCCATCTGATATTGCTCATTACTAACTATACATATATCTACGGCATGGTCACCGGTAACATGAAAACACAACCGTCGTTCGCAAAATGCGATGAAAAACTGTCACTGACCGAGTCAGATGAAATTATCTGACATTTCGGAACCGTATACGGGGTCCTTCTTCACTGAGCTGGACTGGAATCGTCAATTATGTAGCCAGTAGGTGATGCACCGAGCGTGCGTAAATGGCCGGCATAGTTCCTGTTGTCCTATTCATTGGAGCCGGCGGGATGACACATTCTTTTTCTTGGCGATGATAGTAGCATTATCCCACTCAATGGTGTGATTATGGTAATCCGCATGCTCAGCAATGGCGTTCGTCGTGTGACTGTTATTAGTCACGTCACGTTGGTGCTTCCTGAGCCGTCGGGAGAACATTCCTGTTTCACCAATATACACTTGACATTCAGAGCACGGTATCTTATACACTACACCTGGAACGATTCACTTGGCAGCCTGTCTTTTACATTCACGAGCTGGTTCT
>JALIZH010000882.1:0-10167 GCA_030522465.1 Rhipicephalus appendiculatus | reverse complement strand
TATCCCGGTTCTTCAGAAGAGCAGCGCCACAACCAGCATCCACCATCCGCAGCTCCGTACCTTGACCTCGAGATCGAGCATCCCCAGAACAGCTAGTTGTCACGGACTGCCATTTTTGCGACCGGGCGTCACGCGCTGACCGGCGGGATCGCTAGACCGTGAAAGGGCAGCAACAGAAAGCCTGCAGCGGTCATATGGCGGTCAGGTTCAGGTCCGAGTCCGATTGAGCCCCAAGTGTAAAATATATTTCGTGAGTGAGCTCCACATTTTTTGTCGACCTACGGACTCCTATCCACTCAACTTCAGCATTACTATCAGCCTTATATCGGCTCAAGTTTATACTCACGTGTACTCACACATACTTCGACGCACTACCGTTCATACGTCAGCTGAACATTTATTGATCAGAGGCGTCGAGACCGGGCGGGGGGGGAGAAGGGGTGGAAGGTGCTTTGACCTCCCCCTGCAAATTCTTACGCGGGTATTTTATGATAAAATATCTCGTCGGAGTCATCTCTAAAAAATTTCCTTTCTGAATTACCTCTGATAACTCGTATTTAAAGCTACGAGATCGAAAGGCGCCAAGTAGAGCGCCAGTTATGCGATTTATTGGTGCTAAAGACAATTGACACCGTGGTAGAAAAACAATATAATTATACGCTAACGGACTCATGAGTCGAGTCGACTTACTAAGACTCAGATCGAGCCGTGAGTCCGGGTGAGTAATATTTGGGCGAGTTTGAGTCCGAATGAGTCCGGTTGAGAAAATTTTCAATGAGAAGTCCGAGTGAGTCCGGTTGAGGAAAGTTTTGGTGAGTGAGTTCAAGTGAGCCCTAAGGGTAAAACTAGCAGTTGTTCCGTGTACGAATACAACCGATGAGCGAAGCTCCTTAGAAATGGGATGCAAACAACTATGCGCCTGATCTCGCTCCTGGCTTTCATGAAGGCAGTAGGGTGGGGAGCGGTAGGGGAGAGCGTCTGCTGCGCTCGGTGGCGGGAACGACTGAGCGAGTGAGTGTGCGGCGCGCGCAGCGCAGGGAGAGGGAGACAGGTGGGAGAGGGGTGCGAGCGGTTATGCGGCGGGTAGCTTCGATGGCGGCGACGGAAAAGCCGCGCGCGGCGTTTCATTGACTATCCATGCTCTCTGAGCAGCCCTAACTAATCTCAAGTAGGAATTTTACTGTCGTGTTTATTGACGCGAAGTGTGTGTTTTTTTTTTTTTTTTTTTTTTTTTGCGCCGCACGCGCGGAGAGCGTCTGCTGCGCTCGGTGGCGTGAACGCGCGCTCGCCCGTTTGAGGGGAGAGGGCAGAACGAAGAAAGAGGGAGACAGGTGGGAAAGGGGTGCGAGCGCTGATGCGGTAGGGAGCTTCGGCGCCGGCGCGGTGCGGGCCTATGGAGCTTCGCTCTTAAAAAATTTGAAGGACACTCCGTGAAGTCCGAAGTGTGTTCGGCGAATGCCTGTGCCCATTGAGACGGGGTCGGTCAGAATGTAACGCGATGCGCACGTCTCCCTTCTTGCATGAGTGGGCGGATTGTGGCCGGGCTACAGGAGAGACGCGTGCGCGTGGAGCCATCCGATTGAATCGACTGCTGCAACGAGACGCTGTGCCATCACGTGATTGTTGAGAGTGTGACGGGGAGAGGCCACGGCTGGTACCGTTCCAGGGCGCGGACGGACGGACGCGAGTATTAGCCATTAAATGCTTTCGCCTTAAAATGCATTTCTTCAGTGAGTCTGGAGTGAGCTCCCCCATTTATTGCCGACCTGTGCTTAACGCCCCTAACCACCCAGATGTCGAAATTTAGCTGTGGCGTTGCAGTTGTGCACGAGTCTACAGCGAACACGTTCGTCGTCTCATCTGTCCTCCTCTCGGAATGCCCTCCTCGGTGTCAGAGGTGAAAACGCATCAACCAAGCGCATCTGTTAGCAGAGGAGCACGCCAGCACGAGCGTCTGTTCGAGTTTTGTTTTTAGTCCACGGAGACGCAACGGTTGTGGTGCAGAGGTGTACACCTTTACTGTAAACACAAACGCTCAAGAAAGAACCTGGAGTGTCACGTTCAAGCAATCGAAGTAAAAGCGTACGTAATTTTGCCGGAATACTTAGCAGGCTTTGGTTAGCTCCTATATATTTACCCGTGCATCGTTCACGATGATAGTGCCCGAGTTGTCATCACAGCCTTTTTCATCGTCCGTATTTTTCTTATGTTTAGGAGGCACCATGGCACTATCAATATCATCATCTACGTTTCTTGCAGTCTTAGCTGAATCCAAAGAATCGCGCAGGTGACACCGACTCTCGCTTCTGCGGCACGACGGGAGGTAATTTGGAAGGGAAACGTAGGAAGCCATCAGGAGAGCGCCAAGTATTGTTCTATATGCTGGAAAGCTATGCCAGCACAGCATTCGCCATCGCCGCAGGGTCTGTCTGGCCGTGCCAGACCCGGCGGTGTCGGCGAAATCGCAAGATCATTATTGATGCCCGTTGTCGGTCGAGTTCGCGCTCCTCTTCAGGGTGCGCTCGACCTTCTGTCCATATAACGGAACCATGCTGCTTAACGCTTTCCCTACCGAGTTTTTCGGCCGAAAAAGATACAATTGTAAATACTGAATATTTTATTCGCCTATTGAGATTATGCGTGTCTTGAAACAGCTGGAAAAATTATTCAAAGGCCAGACACACCCAATAAGTATATTTTATTGCGATAGCAATTATATGGACACTCTCGGCTGATTTTTGTTCCGTCGGCGTAGCCATCGCCGTCATGTCCCGTACATGTATATATATCTATAGATTTTTTTAAAAGTCACAAAGAAAAATAATTCAGAAAAACGATTGCGACGCGCGGCATCGAACGAGGGACCTCTCGCTCCCGCAGCGCGCGGCCTTAACCGCTGAGCCACGAAAGAGCACGTCCTTCAACGTTCGATCGGCGAGCTATCTATATACACCACTTACCGCTGGCGGTACGCCGGTCTCCGGGAAAATAACGTGTTCTCAGCATTACCAGCGAGATGGCGCAAAGGACGCGCTCGGCGCCCCGCTCGTCGCGACGCGCGCTCTCATGCGCTCATCTCCCACGCGTACTTTGCCCGGTGGTGGGTATAGACGCCCGTGAGTGCGCGCGCTTATCTCGCGGTGGGGGAGAATTGTACGTCTTGGGCATGTCCTGGCCTTTCACCGGAACGATTGCGTTGTGGTTACCGAGCGCGCGAAGGTCACTTCGCTCGCTGCAGAGTCCCCGTTGGAGAAAAGAGCGCGCTTTTCAAACACAGCGAAGTAACAACTGTGACACTTGTGATTTCGCGCTCGTCTGTACCTGTGAGTACGTTTCGTGCGTCGTTTTGTTTGAGCAGCGCGTAAAGTGTGGAGCTGTGAACGTTGTTAGTTCGCTCTCGTCCTGTGCGTGTTGTGTTCGTGCGTCATGTGTGCGTGAGCAGCGCGCTGCGCGTTTCGATCTGCTTGACATTCTATCGCATTCATTGCTTCGCCTTGCGGCGAAACTGTGACTCCTTTTTTGAAAATATACACACGAAATTGGCTTCGCTGCAGTTCCCCATAGAAAGTGATCTACCCGTCCAATCTTCAGTGCAAAAAATGCCTCTGAAATAATGCGCGAGGACAAGCGAGTCCGTGAAAACAAACCTTGGACGCGCTGGATGGGGGTTTGCTTACATCTGTCCACTACCGATACGTCGAGACGCGGTCATCGACCGAATCCGAGTATTTAGAGAAACTATGCTACTATGTGTAGCAACTGCCACACTCGCAGGACAACTGAAATTCTTCATTTTAGAAAACATCGGCAAAGCAGCCCGTTTTTTCTTTTTCGTTTTTGTTTTTTTTCAGAACGTTGCTGTGTCCGGGACGCGCGCCGCTCACGCACAGAGATGGACCCTATTTTTTGAAGACGATAGTCTTTCTTGGGATAGAAGAACAGAGCGTTAGGCGAGTTGGCATTGGGATACTTGAACGCAGAAATTTCGGTCTGTATGTCTGTCTGTCTGTCACACGATTCAGCCCCCCCGGCAGCCATCTTGAACTGGTGTCTGCATTCATACTTGTGAACATTGTCGATCAAAAAGCAAATATTATTGCGATAGCGTTAAAGAGCTCGTTTCGCAGAAATTCCGGCGTCGTTGGTTGTATGCGAAAAATCATCATCTTAACCGTGTCCGAAAAAAAACTTCCCTATTTTCCGCTAAAGGGGACCATGTGTGGATGCGAAGCAGCGGGGAGATGGTTAGCTTGAGCGGGAGAAACGTCGCCGCTCTTGTTTCGCGGCAGCCGCCCGCGCGCTCATCGCGGCGCTGCACAGGAGAGAGAATGAGGCGCGCTCCGTCATTTTCATACCGCGGAACTACCGTGGTGCTCCCAGCGGAGTATGCAGCTGTCGCACCACTTGTCGTGCGCGCCGCTCTGTAGAGGATTCCTAGAGGAGAGAACGGGGGGGGAACCGTAAGGAGAGGAGAGAGAGGGGACGCTCCGTAGAGCATAGGATTCCTAGAGGAGAGAAAGGGGGCGAGCGTAGGAGAGAACGTGCACGCGCTGTGGGGGATGCGGGTACACGGGCTCCGTAGATGATTCCTTGAGTAGAGAAAGGGGGTTGAGTTTAGGAAGGAGGGGACGCGCATGCGCTGGGGGTGTAGGACGCAGGGCGCCGCTCCGTAGAGTAGAGGATTCCTAGAGGAGAGAAAGTGGGTGAGCGTAGGGGAGGAGAGAGAGGGGGGAGGGGACGCGCATGCGCTGTGGGACGCGGGAAGGACGGACGGACTAAGCCCCCCCTCCCCCTAAACACATGCAAGCAAGATCAAGGAATGGAGTCACAACCTGGGCGACAGACACCACCTGCCTAGCCATTGCTAAGCAGCCTCTCTGTGCTCTCGGCCATGACTCTGGTGACTGTAGTGGTGGTTGACGGCCTTATATTGTACTACAGTGTTCTGGTTCGCATAGTGGGTGCTTCCCTACTTCATGAAAGTGGCCGGACGCGGGAGGGACGCGGGACGGACGCGGGAGGGACGGACATAGCCCCGAGCATAAGATGCTTCGCATCTAAAATCGAGAAAGATGCAAATAAAATAAATGATGAAAATTTCCGGGTCCGAATGAGGATCGAACCCAGGCCGTCTGCGTGGCAAGCAGGTCTTCTACCACACAGCCACGCTTCTGCTTGGGATTACATATAAAATAACTTCCTCTGCTTGGAAATGCAGTGAAAACTTTCACGCTTTACAAACACACGCGTCTTGTATACAGGCGTCACAATACATGTAATATCACAGTAATATTGCGCGGTACAAGCGTACATTGCCATCGGGCGTCAGAAGATGTGAATATCATAACGACATTGTGGTTCAAAGCCGTCCACCCATTACAAAAGGCACACACGTTACTGCGCGTATTCCCTTAAGACCACGTAGTGGGTGCATAGCAAGTTCGAAAACATTTCCCGCGCATAATTGCTCGAGGTTTAAAGCATGCTACCTACCCATTACAGTATGCACTAAGCGATTGAAGTACGCACTGGGGACAGGATATCGCTATCGCGTTCAACTCTTAAAGGCGAAGCTTAAGGGTCCCCCCAATTTTTTACGCATATCTGAGGCGCAACATCAATGCATAAGTATTAGGTGGTGTGTTCCTTTACTAAAAAATACATAGATACGTAATTGTAAAGACCCTAGTGTTTCTTTGGCTGCGTTGAAAATGCGACGCTATACACGAACTGCGACGCTATGCACGAAAAAGCCCTCTGCCGACGATATGGTGCTGCCGCTGGCAGTGGCCCCGGTGGCCCTGGGTTCTACACAAGCTCATGTTTCGCGACGCCACTGCCAGAGGGCGTCCATATCTCGCGCAGCGCCTCCTCTACTTTATCAATGCTAGCCAGATGCGGCCAATTCAACATAGAGGAGGCGCTGTCTAAGGCAAGGCAAAACATAGTAGTACGGCCGGCAGAAGACTATCGTCTTTCGACGACATTTGCAGCGAAGCACGCAGATACGCGGCCAATTTTTTTCTAATTCCGCGTTACCAGAATCAAGTCCTTTATCGACCGCGTTACATGCACATATATGTTATTTGTCCGGTATTTAACACGATCATTACGGCTGTACGCATTAAGCTGTAATTTCCGAGTCAGTGGAAGATCATATAGCAGAGCAAAACCCATTTTTCCTCACCTCACCGAAGCCGCACGAATAGCGCTCCCCCGATGCCTCGGTGGCAAGCGCCGCGGTGCGGAGGACTCGGCCACGCGCACCTCTGAAATTACGCTCTCCGTGCGATTGGGACGGCCGGACAGAAACCTGCTGGCGCAATCTCGGAGGCCATGGCGTGCAACAAGGGTGTATAGGCCATGACCGTTGCGTGTCGTACTGTGACATACCATGAGAAACCGAAACTGGTTGAAAGTCAACATACACTCCAAGAATAGTAACATGAAATGCGCGACACCAAACATTTGTCGTCCCAGTCAACTAAAGCCACACTCACTTCTACGAACGTCCTTCCCGGGACATCTTGCCACCACTGCACCATGGTACGTACCGAATGGGACGAGTGCCTATAGCCTTGCTGAATAGCCTCATTGAGCACTATGAGGAGTCGCCTTCCAGACAGGAGCACTCAAGGAAGCATTGAGGAAGACGTATGGCGAGGTTTGTAGAGAAAAATAGAGGTTTACTTTATTACATGTTGCTCGCGGATTCCTCTTCCAGCGGGCCGAAGCCCGGCTTTAAAGTATTTCTCTGTCAATTCTAATCAACAAGTTCTGCCCTCTCGGCCACACCTTCTCTTTTTCGAGAGAAGCCCATAAGCACACCACATTTATTGCTTCTTGTTCTCATGACGGCGAGACATGTGGACCGTGAGCTGGTATTTTCGCGAAAATGAGGCATTGCAGCGGACACAGGCGAACGGACGCTCTCCTGTGTGAGTGCGGGTGTGCAACACGAGCCCATGTTTTCGCGAAAAGGATGCATTGCACTGGTCACAAGAGAAGCGACCGCCTCCTGTGTGAGTGCGCATGTGCTGAACGAGGTAGCGTTTCATCACAAACGATGCATTGCACTGGCCACATGAAAAAGGACGCTCTCCTGTGTGCGTGCGGATGTGTCTCACGAGGTTCTTTTTCTGCACAAATGATGCATTGCAGCGGTCACAGGAGAAGGGACGTTCTCCCGTGTGAATGCGCATGTGCGCCACGAGGTCGGCTTCCATCACAAACGATGCAGTGCAGTCGGCACAGGAAAATGGACGCTCTCCTGCATGCGTGCGCATGTGTCTCACGAGGTGGTATTTCTGCAAAAAAGATGCATTACAGTCGACACAGGAAAAAGGACGCTCTCCTGTGTGCGTGCGCATATGTCTCAAGAGGTGGTATTTCTGTACAAAGGATGCATTGCAGTGGAGACAGGAAAAGGGACGTTCTGCTGTGTGAGAGCGCATGTGGTAGTTGAAGTAGTCTTTCCGCGAAAAGGCGGCATTGCAGTGGACACAGGAAAATGGACGCTCTCCTGTGTGAGTGCGCATGTGGTCACTGAGAGAGTCTTTCCGCGAAAAGGATGCATTGCAGTGTACACAGGAAAAGGGACGCTCTCCTGTGTGAGTGCGCATGTGGACATTGAGGGAATCTTTCCGCGAAAAGGTTGCATTGCAGTGCACGCAGGAAAATGGGCGCTCTCCAGTGTGAGTGCGCACGTGAGCCACCAGCTTGGAGACCTGAGTGTATGTAGCTGGGCACAAGTGGCACTTGAAGGGGCGCTCGTCCATGTGCTTCCCAAGGTGTCTCTTCATATGTGCCTTAGTCCGTGTCACAAAGGTACACTGTTGGCAGGAATGCAGTCGACCTCGTACAGACGCCAATGATGAAGACTGCTCCAGGGAGACCAAGGACAAGGATCCTGCACAGGCCCCGAGAGCGCATACAAAGGCAGTGCAAATGATGTGCCATACACTATATGGAACTGTACTGCTGCAGCAGGCAATACACAATGATTCCTTCACATGTAAGTGAAGTAAATAACCACCTTGTCTCACCCAAACAAAAGCTACTGTTATGGCAACAGTGCACCTGACCCAGCACATTTCACCAAAATTATCATCTTGCAGCACACGAGTGCTAAGCTTTATACATGCCAACGCCAGGTGGCAAAAAAAATAAAATCTGATTTACGTATCATTCTGAAGCTATATACCTCAAGAGTTAAATGTTTTTGAATATGCATCAATAAGCTCACATACTATACTACTTAATGTAATTTTGTTTGGATAGAGGTATCCACAAGACACTGCACAGCAAAAGGATCATTTGATATTCCAAAACATGAAGCATATGAAATAAAAATCAAGAGCGTGATTTACCCTACGGTACTATATTTTCTCAAAATGTATTTCTTTCTATACGTACAGTGAGTACATGATAGTATTACAATGTACCTTACACTCCTGTAATAGTCCTACAACAGGGCCGACAGTATTAATATATAAATTAATGAATGAATATCAGAGAAAGAAGTTTTGATAAATGAAACTGAATATATGAACACAGGAAAAAATACATTTGTATGGGTTACAATGACATCATGGTTTTAAATTAAGAGTACCAGCCGAAACGGAAGCGCCCAGGATTGAAATAGTGATAGTAGCACCGCTTAATTTCTTGAATCATGTCAGCGCGAAGCGATGAAAAAAAAAAGTGGGTAAGTGGCGGAGGGGGGAGGGGGGGGGGCGAGTGCCCGAAAATTTTCGGGGCGTTTATAACACCCCGGACCCCCCTGCCTACGTCCCTGCTGCTCAAGTACCTGAATGGCCCCGAGGCTCTAGCCACTGGCACTAGCATACCTTCCAAGTTCAAGGATTCCCAATCCGGGAGATTTCCGCAACGGGGGGGTCCCGAACCCCGCAAGCGTAGTCATCGGCGTTTGCGGTCTCATAATGGTTTGTAGTGGCCAAACAGAAACGCAAGTATACTGCAGTAGATGGTACGAACCTCAAAGGGGGAGTGAAAATGTTCGCATCACCCGAAATTTCGTATCATCAATAAACTAGCAAAATCGGTTTTCAAACCATGATATACGCACAGAACATTTATTGCTGTCCAAATAACTCACTTATGTCTTTCTGTGACACATGTGAACGGACCAATAATGGGACGGCACAGGTGACTGCCGCGAAAGCGCGCTTCAAAGCTTCGCTTGAGGCCTTCTGAAAACTAAGTGCCGAAGCCTGCTCCACCAGTCATAAGCGAAGATCGACAGGAACGCCGAAATGCTTCTGGCCTTTTCATGTCTTTATTGCCTTTAATCTGCCGCTGCGTTAGCCGCGTACCTTCGCAGCTCGTAGTCGCTATTGTTGATCGCGTTGCAGCGACCGCGGTTTCGTACGTAGTGGTTGCGATAAACGGTAGTTCCATTTTCAGTGCCTGTACGCGAGCGCACGTGCCTTTAAAGCTACGTCGTTTGTTGCTATCGATTGCATCTGCCGCAGTTTGGTCCGCAGCGTTTGCAGAAAGTAGCGTCGCTTTGGCTGGTTGAGCGTTGGATGGATGGATGGATACAACTTTATTGAAACAATTAAAGTGAGTGTGGTTGGATGCGCGTGCACTTTCGGAGTTCTGAGCGTCCGAAGAGCGGCCACGGTTTCGTTCACAGCGTTTGTGGCACAATGACCACAGTTCTCACAGTGTGTGCGCTGGCCACGCTCGTACTTCCGAAGCTTCAACACGCTGCTCTGTACCAAAGTTCGTATCACGCAGAAAACTGTTCGGCACATACGAATTTTGGCACACTGGAGACAGTGGGAATTCAACTGGGGAATATCACGAATTCGTATCAGCCGGTTTCGTATCACCAAGATTCTACAGTACGTTTACATGAGCGCCTCCTAAATTCGTTTACATTATGATGCGACGGGTTCGCATAGAGCTTGGATGAGATTGGTTTGGATTTTCGTCAATGCGGCGACATCACGCACAGAAATTCCGATTTCCGGGAGATTTCCCGGCCAAATGTACAAAACGTAAGAAATGGTAGAAATCCAGGAGTCTCCCGGACAACCCAGGAGACTTGGCAAGCTCGCAAGACGCACATTATTTTTTACACGTGTTTATTTCTGCATGAAACAGGCTAGACCTCTTGGCAGAAAATCGCCCATTAATTAT
>JALIZH010000880.1:0-16839 GCA_030522465.1 Rhipicephalus appendiculatus | reverse complement strand
ACAGACCTGGTAGTTTCGTTTCTAGGCTTACGCACACCTGGGGACCTGCGCTGCCTAATGTACATTGTTATGGCCTACCATGTTTTTTCGCAATAATGGCTCCCTAAAAAACTTTTTACTTCCATTATTTACCCACGCAAGTCAGCGAACAAAAGTCGAGCTATTGTGAGCAGCACTTTGTCGCTACGTTTTAAAGTTTTAATCCATTGTGCCGCTCGTTTTTCTTCCGGACTCAACCAATCGGTGAGGGAAAAGAGGAACTGCAGTGAAACTTTCGTAGAGTGGCCATTGCTAAAGTTAAGTGAGTGCCAGTTCATAAATTTGGTATCAGGCTTTTCATTCTTAAAAACGGGAAGTAGCTTTATAGCCTTCGCACCACATTACAAAAACACTGATTCCGACTATTCCTTCTCAATTCGAATCGGCCTTTCTTTTACTCCAGCTAGTTAAGTCTTACAAGTTAAGCGAAAGGTATCACTGGACGTCGAGATGTTAGTACTATCCTTCCTGAAAATCCTAATCAATATTTCATTAAAAATAAGTTCCCCGAGAAGCTTTTCAATTGCGGTCAATCGGTGACGGGAAAAGATGCTCACAAAAACTTCTCACAATAGTTTAAAGATTAATGTCATTATATGGCTGAAAAACAGAAAAACTAGCATGTCTGAAAGGTTAAAGTTATGTTCATTTAAAAAAAGTAATACCGTCATCGAAATAAACTCTTGGTATAGTGAAGTGCTGTGATTGATTGTATCTTTGCAACTGAATGCTTCTTTTGTTAGCCGAGGGGGCATTGACGAATGTTGTTGTTTTGAAAAAGGAATAGCTTCATCAACAAACTATTGTTATGGAGGAGCCGTGTTAGAGAATACACGTTTGCGTTTGAATTTTTGTTTCGTTCGCCGAGCAAATATTGACTTCGTAGTAATATAAATGAAACTGAATGCATATATTGTTTGCCCCTGAACGCGGGACCCGAAAGTGACGCACGCGAAAAATTCATCTGTAAGCTCACTTGCTATCGAGGCTTCCTATTCGAACAGTAGTCAGAGACGAAAATCATTTTCGTAAAGTATTTTACGTCAAGGGATTCATCACAGAAATTCCTGATCTCGTTGACACTGAGCTGTGTTGCTTACGTACAACGGCGGCGACGTACAGACGCCTAAAAAAATCGTCATTTGTCTTGATCTCATAACATGTGTGAAACAGTGCATATTATCAAACTGACAAATTCTACCGTAACCGAAAAATCTCCTGCTTGGAAACACTCCAATAAAGATGCGAAAAATAGCTTGGCCTATTGGTCTTGACTGCTCTTACGTCTGTCCAGTCAGATTTTTGTTCTCTTTGTCGTGCGCTCGCTATTGACCATGCCTTTTATTCACTCGTGTTCTTACCGATCCAAGAGCCACACGTGAAACGTATTGATGCATGCTTCTTTTCCGTTACATTCTTACCTTCAGATAAGGAATGCGTGCGTGCGTGTCTACCTTGTTTAGATGTACAGTATACGGAACCTTGCGGCACCACTCCCAACGTTTTTCAGGTCGCGTGCTGTAGTTTATTCATGTTTCTCTCCTATAAGGTATGACTTAAAGAATTGTGATTTCCGCTTAAAGGATAGGGGTAATTTAATTTCCAGTCATGTGTTACGATGGACTAACGTTTGCGAACCAACCCAACCTTATTTTTTGGTGAAATTGATAAACATGGGGCGGGGGGCGCTCCTCCGTTAGTAACTAGCCCACGCGTATACATGCTCTTCTAGTCTGTTTGCCACCCGTAATCTCCCTTTCTCGCCGGTCCGCCTAACATGATCATGGTTTTCTTCGGGTACATCTTTAATCCGGCTTCTTTCGTTTACATCACCAGTATTTTTCTTCGTGATTCATCACCATCATTGCCGAAAAGCGCGATATCGTCCACAAACCACAAGTAGCTATGCTATTCTTCGTTAATTCTTAATCATATTTTTCCAGTTCTATGTTTTTAATTATTTATTCTGAATATGCCGTGAATAACATTGAAAAGATTGTAACTCTTCGCCTGACCCCCATTCTCGATTATATTTTCGTGTTTTTTCATTAGGAATACGGTGGCTGTGGGATCGTTTTAGATGTTGGCTACGGTATCTATAGATGTTTAGGGGTTCTTTTATGACATCATTATTCCGGAACTGCTGGCGTGTGTTCATATGTGTGAATAAATTTCTGTTTATCACTTTGCAAATATGTTGCTCCTTCATTACCTAGCCGCATGCGTAAATGATGCAGCAGGACTTTCATCCTTTTAGGTGTGTTGGAAACAATATTGACTTTTCTTCCCGGCCTTGTACGGTTCCACAGAATTCAGGGTCTCAATGCTACGCTAAGACCCCAAATGGGCGTTCTGCTTACGAAGTATTTACCTGAATACGGCGCCAACAGTAGTCCATGAATGCCACTGTGCCGCGAATAGGTTTTTTAGCACTGCAGACTTACAGTACAGTAATCACAGGCATACGGAAGTATGCATGGTAGGCACGCAGCTGTTTCACTTTATAACACGCGTATCAGCCTGTCTAGTCAAGCTGCTGTACGCATCAAGCAACTGCCGCCGGTGTCCCCATCTAAATTGCCTACGACCAGACTACAACGGCACAGCATATTACCTTGCTCACCGCACGCTAAATTGCCATAATAACGAGAGCTAACCGTCGCACCGGCGGCTTCCCGACGTCGGCGAGGCCGACACCACGCCAGCATCGGCCAGCTGACATAGGCCCAATGACGGCTTGCAATCATCTGCTGAATAACGGCAGGCCGGTCTCGGACCGACGCTGGCAAGCCGTTATCGGTGGAACGCCGGCAAGCCCCCATCGTCCCAACGCCGGCTAGCCCTCATCGGCCCAACGCCGGCTAGCCCTCATCGGCCCAACGCCGGCTAGCCCTCATCGGCCCAACGCCGGCTAGCCGACATCGGACCGATGTGGGTGAAAGTAGCCCGTGCGTGATTTACCGATATGGGGCCAATATTGCCGTCGACGTTTGTCGATGTTGGGCCGAGATCGGTCCAATGCCGGCGTGCTGCCTGGGATGATAACGCCACATGACTGATGAAACCGTATATCTGTCTGCAGGTTCGTTTGTCCGTGATTACCTTAATTCACTCTCCGAGTTCCTTTATTGAAGGTGGGAATATAGGCAGCTACCAGACAAAACTTTTGTGTAGTCGGTCGCATTGTCACGCTGTTTTGTGTAATTGAAAATTTCCATTAGGCCTTATCGCCACAGGTGCACAACACCTCCTGGTATTATGGGGGAAACGTGCAAAACCATGCGGAAGGGGGCGAGGGTTGGTAAATGTGAATGCTGTTTGGGAGCAAACCCACAATCTGCCGTGGTAGTGCGTGTTATTCCAGGAAAATTCTAGGTAAAGTAACGCTACCATGTAAACAGCCCTTAGAAACACGTAAGCTAAGAAGGTTTTACCGTTCCGCGCCTCTTAAAGGGCTCTCGTGAAGGGCCTGTTGCCCTTGTTTAACCGAGAACAGATGATTGAATCAGTGGACAAATACCGTGCAGGAAATCCACTTTTTCGGCGACAGACAGTGAATCACGCGACAACGCGCCGCGATTTCATGTCAGCCACACGTGGTCCGCGACACCTCAAGGATGGCAAACGATCAAAGAGAAAAGTTCGTGAGCCCAGGTGACCACATTCTGTGGGTCGGAATATGGAGCGAAAGGCGGACAGCCACAATCCAGCGAAAGACGGATGATACGGCGTCCTAACCGCTCCATTTCCCATTCGCGCTATCTTGTGGGTAATGAGCTACTCGCCATTGTCCCGTTGAACCACCCCACAGACGTGCGTATTATCAACGGAAATCGTATATATGTACAAATATACTTGTCTGTACAAATGTACTTGTTTCGACAAATGTACTTGTCTTCTTCGAGGGTGCAAATGCTTTCCTTAGCGCTTGCGCGTATATTCTCCGTACCCTCCTCTCCAATACGGAGAAAGGAGGAAGAACGCGCAACAACGAAAGTGGCAGTGGGGCACAACCAGAGTCCGCCGTTACGAATTCGGTGAGCCAAAATGAAAGATGTATCCCGTCAAAAAAAAAGAGAGGCCGGTCAGCGAGGCTTTAGCCAGATATCTAGATAGATAGATACGCTCAAGGTCGCCACAGTTTGCTAAGAAATGCTTCGCGTTTAAAAGAAGGGAACAGTTAGCCAAAGAAATACCTGAAGACGTTAGTGCAGCGGAAGCACCCATCCCTACATGCCATAGAAAACTGAAAACGGGCATTTGGGGAGGAAGATGAAGAAAAAGATAAAGAAGAAGCGTCTTGGGGTTAGCAAGATCGGGACGCAATTTTTTGACGACATTATGAAGCGGGAACACCCTTTTCTACATGCCCGGTTTCAGGCTTGGCTGCCACCAGTGCCTTATCAGAAAAAATCACTATCAAGACACTGCATGCTTCGCCTCCCACCAGACTCCATGTTAGTGGAGCGGAAACACCTTTCCCTACATGCTTCGGTCCTTCCCAGTTTTTCTTTGTCACACTTGGTGTCAGCTCACAAATCGACCAATTTTTCTTCTCTCGGACGGGCCAATGTACATTTTCCCACCGGACATGGGACTGGAGTAAACAACTCCACAGAACATTCCACTTGCCTGCATTTGTTTTGCCCCATTCTGCCATAATTATTGAGACGCTTTTCAATAAAGCGTGAGAAATGGCTTTGTAGCCCTCTCACCATACGGCATCGGTACTGGCTGATGAACTGTTGCATCCTGTTTTCCCTACTTTCTTTTTTTCCTTGTGGCACATTTAAGTGCACGAGTCTATGTCACGGCACATGTCTTTGGAGTGAGCTCTATCAAATTTCCATTACAAAGATTATGCATGCAATCTTGTTTTTTCTTTTTCTTGAGGGGGGGGGGGGGGTGGGGGGTGGTGTGGTGTGTTTTGAGGTTACATGTAGAAATGACAATGTCGAACTACTACTAATCCCACTACTGATGCTACAGATATCTCTCGAATCGTATTATTCATTTTTGTGAAAACGGATCAAAGTGAACACGAAGTGCTGAAGTGACAAATCTTTAACGCGATAGCGTTAAAGAACTCGTTTCGCAGAAATTCCGGCGTCGGCGTCGGCGTCGTTGGTTGTCAGCGAAAAATCATCTTGTCCGTGACCGAAAAATCGAGAAAGATGCAAATAAAATAAATAATAAAAATTTTTGGGTCCGAGTGAGGGTCGAACCCGGCTCATCTGCGTGGCAAGCAGGTGTTCTACCACACATACATGCCTCTGCTTGGAAATACTGTGAAAATAACTTCCTCTGCATGGAAATGCAGTGAAAATAACTTTCATGCTTCGCAACCGCAAGCGTCCTTTATATAGGCGTCGCAACATAACATATAATATCCCAGGAATATTGCGTGGTACAAGCGTACATTGCCATCGGACGTCAGAATATGTGACTATCATAACGATTTCATAGTTTAAAGCCAGCCACCCATTACAAACGGCACACACCTTACTGCGCGTATTCCCTTAACACCACGTAGTGGGTGCAGTGCAAGTTCGAAAACATTTCCCACAGTTGCCGCGTATAATTGTTCCTGGTTTAAAGCATACTACCCATTGCATAGTATGCACTAAGTGATTGAAGTAGGCACTAGGGACGGGTTATCGCTATCGCGTTCAACTCTTAAAGGCGAAGCTTAAGGGTCCCCCAATTTTTTTGGGGTACTTTTTTGTATTTCTATTTTTACCTATTCGCAAAGCCTACGTTTACCTAGTGGTAAATAACTGCATATGACAAAGAACGAAAAACAAATTTCTTACATTTCGACTAAAGCACAGCATTTATTTTCAAGGCGCAGACGACATTAGCGACGACCGTTACAACCAACTGAACATGTTGACCCACTTTCCAATGCGTCTCCTATTTTTCATATTGGAGCTTATGCCAACACACTTATATTTAGCAGTAATAAAGACTTTATGCGCATTGATGACAGATGCGTATAGTCTATTTTTCTGTTCGAAAGATGTCAACAACACAAAAGTCGAATAATCATTTCTATGTCGTCCGCCTCGGTGGAACAGTGGCTACGGTGCTCGGCTGCTGACCCGAAGGTCGCGGGTTCGATCCCGGCCGCGGCAGTCGCATTTCGATGGAGGTGAAATGGTAGAGGCCCGTGTACTGTGCGATGTCAGTGCACGTTAAAGAACAGCAGATGGTCAAAATTTCCGGAGCCCTCCACTACGGCGTCTCTCATCATCATATCGTGGTTTTGGGACGTTAAACCCCAGATATTGTTATTAATCTTTTCTATGTCGTCGGTATAGTATAAACTATTGATCAATGTCCATATGTTTTGCAAGTAAGCAATATAAGAGTAAAGTTCGAATGTCATGCGCCGCACTCAAAAAATGACATCCAATTTTTTTTTCGGGCAACAATCGGTTAATACACCTCAAATGCTTGAAATGAAGTACTGTCGTGAAAAGAAAAGCTACACGTAACATTCCAAGAACACATAGAAAAAGCATCGATTTTAAACCGAGTTTATACTCCTGAAAAAGCAGAGAATATACACAAATAAAGGGACCTGTATATCAACTGCATCGAACGTGTAAACAACAATGTTAATTTCATAAAAACAGATGAACAGCCCAGCCAACAAGCACCAAAGAAAGTTATCAACGAAAATCTAAAAATTGGTATTCGATATTTTCAAAAAGAGGGCGAACATTGAGAGGCTTCACCGTCTTTCTTTGAGTAATAAGTTGCATAAAATTCCCGCGACAGGGATTCCCCGTTCCTGTGTAGTACACTGGTGGCCGACAAATGAGGCTGGCAGGCAGAGAAACCGCACCTCAAGGGCACACACGAAGAGATTCCGTTTTCAAGAATAAACTTCCCTACCCCAATCACTCGTGAAAGCGATGTCGGGTTTTGCAAATATTAAGCCACCTGGAACTCCGGAATATAGTGTAGGTATTGCCGATGGCGCAGCGCTTATAGTGCATCCCATGCTTCGGCATACTGAAGAATGCCAGTGCGTAGACATCCTAGCCTTGTGGACGCTGGGGAACCACTGAAACTTCGCGTCGACACAAAACATTTTATTTAACACGAAAGTGTTTTATGCCGGGGTCTACCAAGATTTCACTGAGGTATTTCGGCAACGGAAATGACGTCAGAAAATACCCACGATCACATCGCAAAGCAAAGCTTGCAGAAAAAATTGGGGGGACCCTTAAGCTTCGCCTTTAAGAGTTGAACGCGATAGCAATATCCCGTCCCTAGTGCGTACTTCAATAACTTAGTGCATACTATGTAATGGTTAGTATGCTTTAAACCAGGAGTGAGTGAGTGAAACAACTTTATTGACGACCCGGCATAAAGGGGGGAAGGGGTAGGGGAATTAAAGCGAGAGCAAGCCAGGAGCAATTATGCGCGGCCAATGTGGGAAATGTTTTCGAACTTGGTATGCACCCACCACGTGGTGTTAAGGGGAATACGCGCAGTAAGGTGTGTGCCGTTTGTAATGGGTGGCTGGCTTTAAACAATGAAATCGTAATGATAGTCACATATTCTGACGCCCGATGGCAATGTACGCTTGTACCACGCAATATTCCCGGGATATTACATGTTATATTGCGACGCCTATATAAAGGACGCTTGCGTTTGCGAGGCATGAAGTTTTTTTTCACTGCATTTCCAAGCAGAGTAAGTTTTTTTCACAGTATGTACAAGCAGAGCCATGGCTGTGTGGTAGAACACCTGCTTGCCACGCAGACGACCCGGGTTCGGTCTTCACTCGGACCCGAAAATTTTTAATATTTATTTTATTTGCATCTTTCTCGATTTTTTCGGTAACGGACAAGATGATGATTTTTCGCTCACAACCAACGACACTGACGCCGACGCCGACGCCGGAATTTCTGCGAAACGAGATGTTTAACCCTCTCGCGTTAAAAAAAGTTTCTACCGCAAGTCGAACCCGCGACATCTCGCTCAGCGACAACAGAAGCGGGGCATGATAACACTGCGCCACGGCATTTCACTCAGGATGCTTTACAAACGCGCGTTTTATATCGCACACTATCCTCTCACAGTACTCTTGGTCAGAGGGTTGGTGTCGGCATCTGGAACTGGTCATGCTTCCTGACCCGGGCCTCAACGATTAGCTCCTGAAATGAGTCGTTGCTACGCGTCCGCACAATTCGGCGTGTTTAAAATAGGTGAAATGCCATTTTCTCCATGCGTATAACACACCGCGAGGTGGCGCCCTTAGCCCAAGCCTCGTATTCGCTAATAGCGTTCACCCATATTAAAAGCTCTGCGACGCGTGCCTGCCTCTCCTGGCTGCCACACCGCGTTCCTCGTTTACGCTCCCCCCGAGAATAATCGCGGCCGGGCTAGAGATCAGACACGACGCGCATTACGTTTCCCTCTAGTCCGGCTTTGGTGTTCAGTGCCGCGCCATGGCGACCTTAGTCCAAGCCCGGCGCTTTATCAGCGACGCTCTTCTTGCTGGCACACCACTTTCTCTTATTACGCTCTCGCCGTTAAATGCTGCAATTACAACAATGCTTTTTCTAGACATTCTCATGGACCTTCCATGACGGTATTTAGGAGCGCGAAAACAGACAAGAGACATTTTTGACTGGGAGGTGACGGCTGTTTCTTCGGTTGTTAGATTGTGGTATCACGCATGCGTTTCTCTGTTTTTTGTTGCCTTTGGTGTATGATAAAACATGGCCATCTTCTGTGAATAAAGTTTAGTTTGAAGTGAGCGCTCGTCCTGTTCAGTCCTTCTCATGTATCTTGTCTGTTTTCGCCCTCCTATATACCGTCATGGATCAGTACAAACTCGCCCAAATATCTGTGCTTCTAAATCATGGACCTTAGTTGTCAGGACGGAGATGTAGCACGAATCGTCAGTGGGGTTCCATCCACTGTGCTGTGGCAGCCCAATACCAACATACGTTTTAAGAGCCCTCATACACCGCTACGCCGTAAGCCCTACTTTTGTGAAGACACGTTTTACTTTTGTGTTACACCGATCCATATGATGGAGGGATCAACCATGTTTTAGTTTTTTTTTTCACTGGTGCAGAATCATTAGGAAATGCAGCATGAGTAGCTGCTTCATCTTCTTCCACATATGGCCAGGACCACCACTAATGCCTTTGAACATTTCACGCAGCATCTTGCGCCAATAAGGACGGACGAAGTGAATGCTACTACAACAATTCTAGATGATCACGAGAGGAAAATGTATTTAAAAAAATTGATAGATCGTGGACAGTTGCCTTATCAGCTGTGTATAGATGCTTCAGAACAATAAAAAAAAAACAGCAATCCTGTTCTTGTGGCCATCAATTCAAGGATATCCGCAGGGTCGTGCGCAAATTTAGGAGCATACCGGATTACAAAAAAAATATTAATAATCTACTCAGTTCTGTAAAGATAAGTGCGAGCGACCATGGCCAGCTACGCAAAGGTCGAAGCCATGCAGCCGCCCCTCTACGCCATGCGCTTTTCATACCGTGTGCCATGGCAGCGTTCCATATTTTCCTCGCATTAAAATTATCTACTTTAGCGCATCAAGGAACCACACCGGAGGTGTGAGCGATCACATTTCGTGGCGTGTGCGCAAGGTAACAATTCCTGCTGATGCAAATTCTTTCCATTTCACCATTCTACGCTGCTTAGATTCCAGCACGCCCATAGGAACAAGAGAGCAAAGGTTTAAATCGTGCGACAAATCCATGTTACTTCACTCGTTTTTGGCAATTTCAGGAAACTTTTGCCGCAATAAATTCGCGAGGCAATGAAGTGCGATAGTAAGATCATTTGATGGACACATGGACAAATTCCTACAGATTACTTGGAAAGTGAGTCTTTAAGGCGCATTTTGTAAGCGGGGACCGGGGGCTATTTTCTTTGTGATCTGAAATATGCGACGCGCTGTGTGTGCGACAGGACAACCTAGCAATCTGCAACCATCGTGAACGTGGGTCGCCAATGGGGACAGTAGCCGTGGTCTAAGCAAATGTGCCTGTGAACGAGCAAAAGGCAGGAACTACAGCAGGCAGGAGCAGTAGTACTATGCAATGCCTAGAGGCCATTTATCATGCGTCCAGAACCGCCTTAGTCCCTCACCTTCAATTTCATCACCTGTATTCTATTATATTAATTCTACTGCATACGCCCGGAAATGTTTACGCAAGCTATTTGGGGCGGTATTTCGCAAGTGTGACGGCTCTGGACACTAAGCGAAGGAAATATTTGCTATTTTAGGGAACCGGACCGCTCTAGAAACGTCGAGGTTCACTTGAAAAGTTCATTTTGCCGAAGAAGCTGGGGTATATAAAATGTGCTTGCTTGTGCGTGTTCATAGTGTTCAAACAGACGGGTAATTCAGAGCGAGTGAAGATAGGAACAACCCCGTTTCTGAGAGCGGGAGTGTGCAAGGCTGACATCGTGATGGCACTGAGCACAACCGGCAGAAGATTTTGTACACTGGCTCTGGTCGGCGACAATGCGCAGCGGGTCAACAGATCGCGAAGACTTTGCGAATACGAAATATATTTCTTCATTGTTGATATGTACTACCAGTTGCTGTGCAATTCTGGTGGTACCCTGATATAATGAACTCGGCTTCCGTCAAGTGTTTTAGAAGTCACTTAACTGTCCACGGAGTTGTACTTTGCCCGGGAGTATTAAGGGCGCAACTAGAATTGATCTCAATAGTAATTTTAAGGTTTATTCAACCTGTAGTTCACTAAGTGTGCTGTGAAAGTAAACATCATTTATTGTGAAAGCAGCCGAGTTTGCTTCTTAAACTCCCGCGGTCAGCACCAATAAAGTGTGAACACTGAAACTAATCGTAGATAGCTTCACATACCTGGTAGTTTCATTTCTAGTCGTACGCACACCTGGGGACCTGCGCTGCCTAATGTGCATTGTTATGACCTACCATGTTTTTCGCAATAATGGCTGCCTAAAAACTCTTTACTTTCAATATTTACCCACGGAAGTCAGCGAACAGGCAGGCTATTGTGAGCAGCACTTTGTCGCTACGTTTTCAAGTTTGAATCTATTGTGCCGCTCGTTTTCCTTTGGACTCAACCAATCGGTGAGGGAAAGGGGGGAACTGCAGTGAAACTTTCGTAGAGTGCCCATTGCTAAAGTTAAGTGAGTGCCAGTGCATAAATTGGGTATCAGGCTTTTCATTCTTAAACACGGGAACTAGCTTTATAGCCTTCCCACCACATTACATCAACACTGACTCCGACTATTCCTCCACAATTCGAATCACCCTTTCTTTTACTCCGGCTAGTTAAGTCTTACAAGTTAAGGGAAAGGTATCACTGGACGTTGACACGTTAGTAGTATCCTGCCTGAAAATCCAAACCAATCTTTCATTAAAACTAAGCTCCCCTACAAATTCTTCAATGGCGGTGAATCGGAAGACGGGAAAGATTCTCACAAAATTTCTCACAATAGTTTAAAGATTATCTGTCATTATATTTCTGAAAAAAATATGTCTGGAAGGATAAAGTTATGTTTATTTAAAAAAGTAATACCGTCATCAAAATAAACTCTTTGTAAAGTGAAGTTCTGTGATTGATTGTATGTTTGCAAATGAATGTTTCTTTTGTTAGCCGAGGGGGGGCATTGACGAATCTTGTCCTTTTGAACAAAGGAAAAGCTACATCAAGAAAAACTATACGTATGGAGGAGCCGTGTTAGAGAATACATGTTTGCGTTTGAATTTTTCTTTCGTTCGCCGAGCGAACATTGACTTCGTAGTAGTACAATGAAACTGAATGCACATATTGTTTCCCCCTGAACGCTGGACCCGAGAGTGACGCACGCGAGACATCCATGTGTAAGCTCACTAGCTATCGAGGGTTCCTATTCGAACAGTAGTCACAGACGAAAATCATTTTCGTAAAGTATTTCACGTCAAGTGATTCGTCACAGAAATTCCTGATTTCGTTGACATTGAGCTGTGTTGCTTACGTACAACGGCGGCGACGTACAGCCACCCCAAAAAAATCGTCAGTTGTCTTGATCTCATAACATGTGTGAAACAATGTATATTATCAAACTGACAAATTCTACCGTAACCGAAAATCTCCTGCTTGGAAAGACCCCAATAAAAATAGCTTTGCCTATTCCGTTCATACGGTCTCGGACACCGTACGGAAGGCGCGAATGTGCGCGCATCGCCACATCGCTCGCTGCCCTTTCTGGACAACATTGCATCCGGTTTAAATGCCCTCGCTAACGCCTCCCTTCTCCTATTTACATGAACGTTCAGACAACATGCTTTGAAGCATATGGGTTCTCAGAGCCGCATGCAATAAATAACGCGATTAATTCCTTGGGAATTGCGGCATCTAAGACAATGACACTGTTACATTTTTACCTCTGTTAATTACCACCATTATGTGTATTGAACAATACAACGTACGAACAAAAGAAACGGAAAACCATGTGCAACAAATGCACTACCTCAGTTTTATAAAACAAATTCAATTGGTTTGTACTGCCCCTACATCAAAACAATGATATGATAAGTCTAAACTTCAAATTTTTTTTCTCGACTAAAGCAAGTTACTTTCATTAAACTTTCTGTGGACAAAGTTGTTATTTCTGTGGACAAAGGACACCGCCCCAAAAGGTCCGCACCGATTTGCTGGAACAGTCGGCGAGGCAGTTCGATCGGCTGAAGAAAGCCTGCCGGTCATGTTGGCGGTGTGTTGCATCGCTGACAGTCTCGGCACGTCTTTACGTAGCGAGCGACCTCGGCGGAAGGGGCGGCCAGTAGTACTTTTCGTGTATTTCTTGCGAGAGTGCGAGAAACACCGAGGTTTCCTGCCTCCGGATCGTAGCCTAAGGTGTGGAGGACTTCTAGTCGCAGTTCTTACGGTACCGCAAGAAGGTAATTTGCTCGAAGCGGGAAGAAGTTCTTGTTGTGGAAAAAGTGTCGATTGAAAAACGACGCAAATGGCCGCTTGAACACCTTCGGAACAACGGCGATCATGCCGGCGAGGTATTTTACTAGGTGCCTAAGTTCCGGGTCGGCTCGCTCTCGTGTAGCAATGTCATCAGCACCTATGGTTTCCAACAGACGTCAGACTCTGCCCTGGCGGCGCTGCGTAAAACGCCTCCACCAGCGCTCTCATCCAGGGGCTGGGCAAAGGATTCTTTGAAATTGTATCGCGATACGATACAAGATACACCCGCAGGGGCGTCTGCGCAGGCAGGCGTTTGGTGTGTGGCGACACCACGGACCCGAGCTAACGGGGGGGTTTAGACCTCCTCCCACGTCTCGCCGTGCGTGGCTTCGCCGTGTCCGGGGAAAAGGGGATCCTGGGGGTTGAGCCGACGCCGGGTGTTTGGACCTTTAAGGCCCCCCGGCTGAGGCAACACACCCCTTTGGCCCCGGCTTCACGTAGACGGCACCCCTGGGCTGACCCACCCAGGGGAAATCGGCAGTCGCCTTTTCCTGTCTCTCCTCTTCCACATCTTCGTCTTTCTCTCTCTTTGAATCTTTTCTGTCCTCTCCTCTCTTCCGTTTACTTCCAATTTTCATGGCGGCAAGGGTTAACCGTGTGTGGCAATCCAACCTTGGAGAAACCATATTAGGTTATAGTGGCGGCGTACGACTGGCGTCGTGCATACTTTCTTCAAAGTTTGTCGCGCCCCCTTGTAGGGGCTCCCTGGTGGGCGGTTGGCGCTGTTGCCGAACATAAATATTTCTTCCTATGGCATCCCAAGCGTCCTTTGTTTTTGATCGGCCTCACAAGAGGAACCGCACCGAAGCAACCTTCGAATTCTCACTACAAATCAATGCACCAAGTTTTCCGAAATACCACGTGATGCACAGTGAAACAAGTCCCATGAGAAAACTATCCCCATTCCTTGTGGCCAGGTGCCTGAAGGAAAAAATCGGTCCGAATTTCAAAGCCTCCAAAATGTCTAGTGGGGATCTCCTCCTCGAGCTCAAAGAAAAAGATCAAGTCCAAAAATTACAAGAACTCACAAGTATCGGGGACACAAACGTTACAGTTTCAGCCCACAGGTCACTAAACACAAGTAGAGGAGTGATATCTGAGGACGATTTCATTGGATTGAGTGACGAGGAACTCTTGGAGGGTTTTCAGGAACAAAACGTAACCAAAGTTCAGAGAATAGTAATCCGCAGAAATGATCAAGAAATTCCCACAAAACACATAATCCTCACATTCGGAACAAGTGAAATGCCTACATCTCTCGATGCAGGCTACCTCAAAGTAAATGTAAGACCCTATATACCGAACCCAAGACGATGTTTCAAGTGCCAGAGATTTGGACACGCTTCACACTCGTGCAGAGGCAAACAAACGTGCGCAAAATGCAGCGCCAATGACCATTCTGCTGAAAATTGCACATCTACACCACACTGTGTAAACTGCAACGGAGAACATCCAGCATATTCGCGCTCCTGCGCATGCTGGAAAAAAAGAAAAAGGAAATCATTGCCCTAACTGTAAAAGAAAAAATCTCGTTCTTCGAAGCACGAAAGCGACTCTCTCACCTTCCTAGGCGAAGCTATGCCGATGTGACGCAGGTGGGGGGCAGCGTCACAGAGGCCTCAGACGTCCTCCGGTTCCACACACAGTGGTCCGGTAGTGACTTCTCCCGCCCCCTTGACGGTAGTAGCTTCTGCTGCTCCGTCCACTTCAAAAGGGCCAGCAGACTCCGGTCCCGCTGGGCCCTAAACTCAACAGAACGCCAAGGCCAGAGACCCAGGTCTCTGTGCCACGCTCTCGATCCTCCAGCGCCTCCGAGAAGGCAATGGAGGGCGAAGCCAAAAGCCTCGGTGTCAACAACACCGAAGGAGAAGCAAAGGCCAGAGATCCAGGTCTCTGTGCCACGCTCTCGATCCTCCAGCGCCTCCGAGAAGGCAATGGAGGTCGACACGAAAACCTCGGTGTCAACAACACCGAAGGACAAGCGCTCTCTGGAGCGCGCCAAAAAAGACAAGATCCCTATAACTTTGTTCAGCAAAAAGCGATAACCTAAATGGTTATCGATCTTGTATGAAGTTTAGTGATCCAACATGTCACCTACTATTTATAAATCACGAAATATTTTACCTGGACAATTTGCTCATTTTTAACTTAAAATGGCTTTTATCGTACACTGGAATTGCAGAGGGCTACTACATAATTTAGGTGACATAAAGGACATCATAAACAAGGTCTCACCAATAGCATTCTGTCTTCAAGAAACTAACCTAGGAGCAAAACATAAACAAGTCCTCAAGGGTTTTACAGTTGCCCGAAAGGACCGTGAATGTTGTAGCCGTCTTTCGGGAGGAGTAGCTATTGCCGTTCAGGGCGGCACTCCTACTCGTGAAGTAAAACTAAACACACCTCTCGAGGCCGTAGCCGTCACCATTTTATCCCATAAAACGATCACCATCTGTTCACTTTATATTCCCCCCCCCACGCGCAAATGACTGCTAGACAACTAAAAGATCTAGCAGAACAATTACCAAGCCCATTTATTTTAGTTGGAGATTTTAATGCCCACTCTACTCTTTGGGGTAGCGACAAAACTGATCAAAGAGGAGAGACAGTTGAAGATTTTGTTTTGTCAAATGATATCTGCCTTTTAAACTCGGGTGCTTTTACTTATTTTTCACCAACCTCACGCACTTTTAGTTGTTTAGATCTCGCTTTCTGCTCACCAAGTCTTTTTAGCGACCTTAAATGGGAAGTCCTCGACACATCATATGGCAGTGACCATCAGCCCGCCATAATCAAACTCGTACCGTCCTACGAAACATTTGCGACCAAACCACGCCGATGGAAATTGCAACTCGCGAACTGGCCACTTTTTTTACTCAGAACGCAAAGCTTGAAGCGGTTTTCTCACCGGAACTTTCCGTTGAGGAGCTTAACGAAATGTTAACGCAGGTTATAATTTCAGCGGCAGAAAAAGCGATACCGCAATCGTCCGGTGTTGTGCGCAAAAAATTAAATCCTTGGTGGACCAAAGAATGCACCGAAGCTAAAAAACAGCAAAACAAGGCCTGGGGAACCTTACGAAGGTACCCTACATACAGCAACCTCGTAAGCTTTAAGCAGGCAAAAGCCAAAGCGCGATTCATCCGAAGGCAAGCAGAAAAGAGCTCATGGCAAAAATACATATCATCCATTAATAGTTCGGCGACATCCAAACATATCTGGGATCAGGTGAGGAAGTTTAGAGGGGACAGTACTTATCATACGCAATACCACTGTTTACAAATCCAGGCACACAAACAACACTACAAGACCAGGCCAACCTATTAGGTGAACATTTCTATAATGTATCATCATCAGCGAATTACACAAACACTTTCCTTAAATACAAAGAATCCGCTGAAAAACAGAGCCTGCCTACTACGAGTGCTTCAAATGAATATTATAACCAGCCACTCACACTTCACGAATTAAACAGAATACTCTCGGCCGGTAAAAAAGCGGCAACAGGTCCCGACCGTGTACACTACACAATGCTGGCCCATCTATCCCAAGCATCGACAGGTACTGCTCCGATTTTTTAACAAAATATGGGAAACTGGTATGATGCCAGAATGTTGGAAAAACGCAATAGTCATACCGTTTCTAAAGCCTGGTAAATCTCCAACATCCCCGAGCAGCTATAGGCCCATAGCGTTAACAAGTTGTCTCGCAAAAACATACGAAAGCATTATAAACATTAGACTCACTTTTATTCTCGAATCAGAGCACCTAATAGACATACACC
>JALIZH010000878.1:0-19832 GCA_030522465.1 Rhipicephalus appendiculatus | reverse complement strand
TCTTCTGTCTTTCTAATGGCCAAATACCGTCGATGGCGGTCGATCTCACCCAACTATATAACACTGTTCCGCTTCGGTGATATGCCGAAACAGTCCTTGAGAACGTTTACTCGGGCCACACAGGCGTTTCTGAAAGTTAGAACGGTTCCAGAGGTGGCAGTTCTGAGGGTTTTCATTCCAAAGAACATAATCCAGTGTGCTCTGTATGAGTGTCATAGTTCATCCGCATTCTGTGCAGACAAAGTTACTCGTAATCATGGTTTGTAGAAGCTCTACGTCAGTAAAAAGTGTAGCCATTGTCATTACAGGTAGCATTTCGTCCTTGCTGTGACACGTAATGACGATAAAGCTTACTTGCTGAAATGCTCGCACGAGTGCTCCCGGTCTCGTTTCTGTCAGTTGGTTGAGGCGTGTCGACTATAAATTATACTGCGCTTTCTAAAGAGTTTCTTTCATTCGTCAACCCGAGAATATATTTTGCCACCACAACAAAATCAACAAAGGCGTGACTAAACTCCGAATAAATGCACAGAACTGCGTCTCCATGCGCTTCTCACACGATCAAGGTAAGTGGACTTGGTAAATGCCACACGTGTTCAAAATTGCACCATGTGATTTTATGTAGCCGGTATACTTTTTTAAAACCTGCTAAGCTCAGGGAAAGTACCAGTTTCGTTTTTTTTTTAATTCACTTGAGACAGAAGGCTGAGGTTGTGCACCGACTGAGGAAAGGAGGCTTGGCTGCTCGTCAGGTGTTCTCGAAAATCTGGTCTCTTTTGGCTCAATCAAAGCGCGCAAAAATGTTTTGGGCACTGGATATTGTTAAGTTAAAGAAGACTTACGATTTTAAAGAAGATAAAAACCAAATCTTGGTTTTTTTCGAATTTTATCCTACCCTGTGTCCTTAAGACAACGGATCATATAATTGAAGGCCTCATTATTTCGAAACGGGCAAAGACTACTGACAGATATTTGCATTAACAGCTATCCTCTGGGGTTGCTTAGCGGGTAAGGTGTGCCATGGCTAAGATCGAGGACACGGGTTCTATTCCCTACCACGACTGCCACTTTTCGATGAAGGCGAAATCCGAACGGCAACGCCCACGTACTTACTCCGGACGTGGTACAAATTATTCCAGAGTTTTTCACTGCGGCGTGAATCACAAGGCGTCCTTTTTGTGACACGAGAACCGCGGAATTAATCACATGAAAGGCTTCTCCATTAAGGCAAAACCCGCCACAACTGCGTAACTTATTCACCACAATTTATCCCCCCCTCAAGCAATGTACAACTCATCTGAGGTGACGCTTACAGACTTGTATTTGCATAAACGTTTTTTTTTTGTCAGTCATTTGGTTGATTGTGTGTGCTAATCCTCTGCTTGACTTGTCGGTGAATTGAACTATTTTAACAACTGGAAAGTAGTGTAGCTGCTATAGGAAATACCTTAAATCTCTACTTCGTGACTGATGGAGCAACAAACTGCACATCACTAATGGGAAGCGCGATTGCAGGAGTGGAATGACACTTTTCTAATAGCATGGCAGTCTGCATAGTTTTGGACGTCAGAAATTCCACATTATGGACGTTCAAAAGTCTCGTAGCGCAAGGTGAAATGTATCCGCAAAACCCTGCGGTGGTAACACCATTTTCGCATTAACAATATTGCTACGGCGCATATTTTTTTTAACTTTATTTGATCGCGCTTCACCCGCAGAAAACGTGTACTATCACTCGTCGCCGGTCATGGAATAAATTTTTAAAACTTCGCAATTGTTTGAGACGGTCATGTTAAGATTACGCTCAAGACATAAGTAGCCAAGTTTACTTCATAACGCGAACAGCAGATACAAAATTGCAAGGTTAGGTAAGGCATACCAAAGCCGACGCGTTCCACCGACGATCAGATTACCGACGGCCGACGAATGTGATACCCACTATGATGGTACAACGTGTATTGTTTGTACCTTGACAGCGGTGGAAACAGTCGTTTGTGTGCCTATGACAGGTGCTTTTTGAAGGACTTCTCCAGCATCACGGAGCCACTTACAAACCTAACCAAGAGAGACGTCGAGTTCAAGTCGGAAACGCCGCTGAAGCGAGCGTTCCAAGAACTGAAGCGATGCTTGCAGACACCGACTATACGCGCTCACTTCGATGAATAGGTTGTTACAGAAATAAACACCGACGCAAAGGTGCGCCGGACTTGGCTCCGTACTTGTACAACGAAAGGACGGACTACAAAGCGAATCGTTCTACGACGGAAAAGGGGTGTCTTACCACCACTTCGGCTCCATCAAAGTTTTGTCCTTACGGGCCGGCTCTTAAATGTCCTAAGTGACCACAACGCTTTCTGTTGGCTGTCAAGCTTGCAAGACCCTTCAGGCTGTCTTAAAGGATGGAACGACTCCGGGAATTACATGTTACCGTGGAGTATAGGTCCGGAAGAAGGCACTCTGGTGACGACTGCCTGTCCGGTGCCCCTGCTGACCCGCCACCCCATAACGATCTGGACGAAGACAGCTTCTTGGGAACCATAAGTCCTGACGACTTCGCCAAAAAACAGCTAAGCGATCCGGAAAGAAAGTGCCTCGCAGAGTACCTGGTAGGAGAGGCCATCGCTGTCCCCAAAGTGTTCAGGCGAGGACTACATGCATGGTTGTCTCGGCCGGCATTGCAACCTCTCAGCAGCGCCGCACACGAATCGAAATCGACCACGTAGTTTAGCTTAAGCTTTTCTATAAGCGCTAACGAACCAGGGAACTTTGGTTTCTAAGTTATTTTGTCAATTTGTTTTGTTTGTACTCTTATTTGCATCTTTTGTTTTCAGCGCCGCGATGATGCTTTTTCAGAGGGATGGCATTGCCATGGGCGCTTACCTTGTTTCCGTGATCGGGATTCAGTCACAATAAACTGTTACCACCATAGAGTTCCCCAATATTAACTTGAGGGAACTGTGGTGTTGCGATCATTTAGCCACCATGGGAACGATGGGTAGCCGACGGATTTGCCTCATCTTCGCGCTTGCTGCTTCGAACGCATTTGGGGCTTTGTGTATTATTTTGTTTTGGCGTTTCTCTCCAATAAAAGAATAGATCATCGTGAACTTCGTGAGCCCATTGGTGAGCCTAAAAGGTTAAGGCACTGAAGCGGAAACTGCCGAACATTTGCAGGAACTTTGTCTTGCGATAATGCCGCTCCAGGCCCCACATGGAGCCAAACAGAGCCGAAAGGCCAAGCTTTAGACGAATCCGTGTACCACCCATCATTCCCATGCTGGCTTAAGCGCAGCGCGTTGCAGCTCCCATAGACACTAGCACCAGAGTTCCCTATAGTGTATTATTAGGAACGCTCTATCGTTACCACCCCTCCTCGCATGCCACGCAGCAATGTTTGAAAACTTCACGCCTGTTTGAGACTGTTTTCGTTAAAATTACGTGCGAGACACGAGTAACCAAGCTTGTTCTAGAGCCAAAGCGAGAGCCAGGCGAATAATACTGGAAGGTTCGATAACGCATCAATAAAACCCCGCGCGCTCCGCCGTTAATAAGAATACCGAACGGCCGACGACTTGCAATTGCCGCTATCCACTGTACCGTTTGTACCCCTTGTACTTCCTGGGACACAAATTCACCCAGTAAACAAGTTTCAGCTTTACCGGCTGATTTTCGCGGTCTTCACCCTCACGGCCACTCAACATTATGATGTCATTCTTCATCAATGGGATGCCCGATAAAGAGCTATGTACAGTCACCCATTCTTTTAACCTTAATGCGCGAGCGTCGACCACCCAGTTGATAAGCGCCGTATAACGAAGCCCGGAGGTGATATGAACGAGAATATGTGCATGCGCGTGATGAACAGTGCATTGCAGCTGTCTTCTGCCGCGCTGTTCCGGTAACCGGGACACCGGGACGCCAGGACCCGGCGCATACTGACTCGGCGGTCGACGCTCGCGCGTTCAGGTTAAAAAAATAGGGCGGCTGCACAAAACCAGTTCCCATATACAAAGACCGGTATTAGCATGTACTGGTGCTTTCTCCTAGACAAACGCAGTATGAAGTAAACTAATTTTCCAGTTGTACTGATGAACATCTGCTAACACTATAAATCATTTAGTGCGTTAGCTGCTAAACTCGAAACACGCATAGTAAGATACAACCGAAGCATGCATGTAAGCTCCGCCTAATAAACCGCTGTGCACTTGCAAATGAATGGCGCTAAGTGGTTTTTGTTTGAGCCTGTAAGTACATATACAATTTATCTGCCCGTGTAAACATTAGGCATATTAAAAATCAAATGTTCGTATTTACTACCTAAAATATTACGTTTGCATGAGCGTTATGCGGCAGGCCGGATGAGATTTGCCAGGAAGCGAACGTTTTCGACTGATACTCCCAAATGTCAATTTTCTGGCACATCACTGAGGCAGTTCCTTTAGAATGATTTATTTTGCGGTTGTGCAAACTGTATGCTACGTAGACCTGCATCATTAAATCTAGAATCAACACCATATGGCGCCGGCGCGAAAGAAGTGGTGGCGATGAAAATTCCAAAAGTAGTTTTCGTCGTATTTTCTTATTTCATGGCAAAAATTAAAAATTGTTTTGGCTTAACGTCGCGAAGGGTAATAAACAGCCGAACTGGCGGCATCTGTGTGCCTCTCCTCCGCTTCAGCCAACGCTCGGCACGCACTTCCTCCTCTCTCACCAGCAGTGCCGATGCTCGAGCGCGTGCTACCATTGGTTGACCGCATTCACCGGCGCAGCCAATCGCGCTCCTGCTCTCTCCTCTCCACACCACCGTACCCAGCTCCCACCATAGCTTCACCTTTGCTCTGCTCTCTATTCAGTTTCACCCTCTACAAACCTTTTCTCTAACCAGGCGAAAGTCTCCACACAAGGCTTTCCTCTCAACCATTTAGCTTTACCGATGCTCCCCTCTCGTCAGGCTCTGCTCTCGCAGCTTCGCAAGGAAATGCGGACGATGAATCTACGGGAATTTAGGTCGACTTTAAACACCTGCAGCTCTTAAACAAGAAAAAAAAATGCAGCTTCACTACTGTGAAACCATTGGAAGTGCGCAGCACGGTCACACAGCGATTTCACTTCGTAGGGTTCCCACTGATCCGTTTACCAAACCGTCGACGACGTTAATGTTTGAGGCAAGCATGTAGGGTTTCCCCGGCGCTATTAGAATTCTGTTAGTGAGATTCGCAAATTAAGTGTGAACATGTGCACTACTTTTTGGTGCGCTCTATCGACTTCCTGCTTGTTAGGGCAGTTCAGATGCGTGTCGTCTGCAGCGAGATCCGTCAGGTTGTTGAAGGTTGAAGGTTGGTCGAACTTTATTTTGCTTCCATTACTGAAACAAGCAGCAGGAGCAAAAGGCTACGAATGCCTGACAAACGGCTCCCGCTCAGGGTGGCACTCAGCAATATTGGTACAAATGTTAATACCTGATATATCGTACAATTCACATCAAATTATTGTCACGTGAGAGGTATAAAAGTAAACACATGATTAAAAAACAAAAGCATACACCTAACATAAATCAACCTGAATCAGTAGCACGAAATACAAAATAAATATGTGCATTATACAATAGGGAATGGATGGACGGATGGTAGAACTTTATTTAGAGTCCTGCGAGACAAAGACAGATTTAAGTGACACCTCGGTGATACGAATCTCACGGGACCACTAAAAATATTCGTACCATCCGAAATTCGTATCAACAGAAAGCATGGAAAATTAGCATGCGATGAAAGAAAGCTGGCGTGCATTTTCATTCATTGTTTTTCAGGGCCGCAGCAATGTCAGGAAGAACTCTGAATGACTGTCAGTGAAGTTTTAAGATGTCGGCAATCATACCAGCACTCGTAATTATACGGCCCGTACGTGCGTGTTTAATTAATGAACCAGGTGCGTTGTGACCCGCGACAGCAATGGCCCCTTCCAAATTTTAGCGTGCTTTTTCGCATGACACCACAGTACTGCGGCGAAAGTAACGAAAGAAGCACTTTTTTTTTTTGAATTTTTATTGTTTCATCACAATACAATGTGATAGGAGGAGAAGGGAAAAGCCATTTGAATGGCTTGAGGGAGTCCTTCGCCCCCGTGCAAAGACAGCAGCTCAGTTTCAGGCATGTTCTTAACATTGTGACACTTTCACACTGACATTAACACTGTAAAACTTCTACTGTAACATTGTAACAATTAACAGTGAGATTTTCAGTTTGAATTTATATAAAGTCAAAACAATTTTACGCAAAGAGCCTAGGTTAAGAAAAGAACAGATCATACAAATCAGACAATTTTACATCACGAATATCAATTTGCTTATTAATATAATCATTTAATAATCGCGGAAGCTTGTTACGAGCCATTTGACGACCGTAACTAGTCCGACAATGTGGAACATTCCATGTCTCGGTTTTTCGTATGTTGTATGATGCTTCTTTCGGACACAACTTTACTATTCCCATGAAAAGAGAATCCTGGTGATCGCAATGTATTCGGTATTCTCGGAGCAATCTGTACACGTATAGGTCTTGTGTTTTAATTATTTTGAACCTTCTAAACAGTTCCTCAGAAGGATGCACAGTTGGTACATTTGCAATTATTCTCAAAAATCTCTTTTGCATAAGTAATAGCCGCAAGAGGTTCGATTGTGTAGTAGTCCCCCAAACCAAATGGCAGTAGTTTAAATACGAGGCGAAAAGGGCATTATAAATCAATAGTTTCACTGGTTTCGGAATTAGATAGCGATTTCGACTCACAATACCAGTAATCGCACCTAACTTTTGTAATACTGCATTTACGTGATCATCCCACTGCAGTGATTTTGAGAAATGCACACCTAGAACCTTAATAGATTCAACCAGCTCTATCTGTGATCCGCGATAAACAAGGTTGTCTTTTGCAGAAACCTGCTTGCCAATAGAATGAAAAACCACGGCCTTTGTCTTTTTTGTATTTATTTTTAACTGGTTATTGGCTGCCCATGTGCTTAATTCTTCTAACACGAGGTTAGCTTTGTGAAAGAGGTAGTCAACTGATGGAGACGAAATAAATATGCTGGTGTCGTCAGCGTATATTACAAATTTGACATCCGAAGAAGTGTAGACTATATCATTTATATACAAATTAAAAATCAAAGGTCCGAGAATACTGCCCTGCGGCACTCCTGAGATAATTTTCCTTCTGTCTGATATCATTGCGTTCAAGGAGACGAACTGACATCTTTCTGAAAGGTAGCTTTTTAGTAGCTTTAGAGGAAGCCCACGAATGCCGTAGTGATCAAGTTTATGAAACAAAATTTCGTGATTTATGTAGTCAAAGGCTTGCGTAAAATCGACGAAAATACCAAGGACATAACGTTTTTCGTCAAATTTCTCCAATATGTACTCTTTCTGGTCGAGAAGAGCAAGTTCTGTTGAGCGGTGTTTTAAAAATCCATATTGACATTTTGTTAAGACGTACTTGCTACAAAAAGGATATAATCGTTTATAAATGATTTTCTCAAGACCTTTGGAAAATATCGGCAATATTGACACTGGTCTATAATTAGAGACGTCGGTTTTATCTCCTTTCTTATATAACGCCACTACACGAGCAACTTGCATTTTGGATGGGAAAACGCCTGTTGAAATACACAAGTTAAATATATATGTCAGCACTGAAGAAATCTTATCTATTACGTATTTGACAGGTCTTATCTGCAGACCATCCGCATCACAACTGCGACTGTTTTTAAAGCCCAGGAAAACTGCTCGAACTTCATGTTCTACCGTTGCTTCTAAAAAGAGTGTCTTTACATTATCAGGATCTAGACTTGTGTAAAATGCACGTGGTCCGGCGTCAAAGTCCCGGTACACAAAGTAGTCGTTAAATACATTTACCATGCGATCACCACTGATAGTTTCCCCAGCATGTGAAATTTCCGTCACCGATTCTTTTTCTTTGTTCCGTCCAATAAGCGAGTTCAATCTGTTCCATAATACATCTGTTTGTTTAAAACAGGAAGAAAACAGATTAAAGTAATACATTTCTCTCGTCTTTTTAACTTCTTTATCTAGGACATTTCTAAACCGTTTAAATTCAACTAGGTCAGTTTCATTACGCGTACGCATAAATTTCTTAAATAAACGATCTTTTTTGTCAATTTTGCGCAAAAGCTCCCGTGTCATCCATGGTTTTCGACAACCTTTCTTCCTTTGCGAACGTTTGTGGAAAAAGTGCTTTTTGTACACTGCCGTGAAACAACTCAGAAAAGCATCATAAGCAGCATTTGCATCGGTCAAATGATAAACATGGTCCCAACATACATTATTGAAATCCGAATAAAAGGCATCCAGAGCTTTTTGCGAAACACACTGAAAACCAGGAGGAATATCAATCTGTACCTTGGGATTTTTAGTCATAATACAACAGCATATAGGCCTATGGTCACTGATAGGGTACGAAAGAACTCTTGTTTGAACCAAAGACGCATTATAATTAGTAATAAACAAATCTATGATAGTCTGCGAAGACATGGTTGCCCTCGTAGGAACGTTTACAGTGTTTACACAGTTGTGACATGAGAGCAAATTTTCAAACTCGAACTTTCTTGCGTTATCGCAATTCATGTCTATATTGCAATCTCCGCCAACGACAACATTATACTGATTTTCATTCACAAATGCAAGAAAGTTGTCCATAAAAAGAAGAAAAGCACGAATGTTGCCATCTGGAGGACGATAACAGCAGAGAATGACGACATTGTTGAAAAGAACACACACTGCTTCGTAATCAGTTGTTACACAAGTAAAATCCTCAAGTAGAACTGCTTTGAAAGAACTTTTGATTAATAGACAAGCGCCTCCGCCTCGTCGGGCTAACCTACGCACGAAAAAAGTATTCATGTTGGGAATTTGAAAAACATCTAAGTCATTTGACTGCCAAGTTTCTGTAAACATTATAATATCGAAGCAGTACTTCATCCTTTCAAAAAGACATTCAAGTTCCACTGTCTTGTTTCCAATCGACTGCACATTTAAATGAAAGCAACGAAGGAAACCATTACGGTTCTCAAATTCTCTAACTAATTCAGACAGTGTAACACATCCTAAGGAATCCATTTCGAGTACCATGGTGCGTTACTGAAACACGTAGGCTTAGACAAAAAAAAAGAAAAAATCAGGCACTCAGGGCAGATAAATCATCCTCGCACCTGATAACCGCAGCAGGTTCGCCGCTCTTTCTCCGCACCAGAATCTTCCCGTTTGAGTGCCACGCGTAGGCATACCCAACCCTTGTGGCCCATGTTCTTGCTATAGATCAAGTCCACAAAATTTTAGAACCACGGTCCTATGTCGTAAAAGGTAAAAACAGCGCAAAATAGACGAGACTAACGAAGAAGCACACAGGACGAGCGCTGACTAACAACTGACTGTTTTATTGCTTCGATACAATATAAAGGAATCAATAAAACAGTCAGTTGTTAGTCAGCGCTCGTCCTGTGTGCTTCTTCGTTCGTCTCGTCTATTTTGCGCTGCTTTTACCTTTTACGATGTACAACCAACTAGCCCAACGAAACACACTTCTACGGTCCTATGCTATGATTTTGTTATTGCGGAGGTGTTGGGGATGTTTTTTTGGGAGATTCACTACCGTGCCTGCAGAAGTGCGACCTGAACAGTCGCGCATGTTGCCGTTGTGAGGCCTGACTCCTTCGCCAAGACCTTCCTCGCCTTCTTTCGGTCCTCGTCCACCTTTCATAGGATGTCCGATGCACGAGGCAGGCACGTGTAAACACAGTACAACGACAGCAGCTCGCGTCGACGCGTTAGAAAAAGAACCATGGCACCAATGCCCTCTGTAATCTAAACGCGAAGGCACACAGAGGCACATTAGAGTCTCAAAGATTCGCGCGCACAATCTCGGAGTCCATGACAGGCGTTGCCGTGACGCGTTTCTGAAGGTTTATTCTGACCGTAAGAAAAGTATTTTTCTTACACCGGAATTCTGACGATTTGGCGGCGCGGCATGCATGCCCCTGCTTGCGTTCCCGCGCTCGCACGTGCTTGGCGCCTCTTCCGCGACAGCGCGGACAGCACCTCTCCGTGCCTATTCGCCTCGAGATCTTGGAGTGGCGCCCTCTCGCGTGTGACGTCAGGGAGAGGACTCGGATGCAGCTCTTCGCGCGCGCGCTCGCTACGTGAAGGCTGCTCGAAGCTGCCGGCCTGTCTATCGCGCTCGAGTTATTGAAACATTGGTGGGGGAGTTGATAAAGCAATTAGTACTGAATGTTCAAGCAAAATGCCCATCGAAATCGAGCGGAGTTGCCGTCAGGAGCACGTTCTGTGTCGATTGCTCCTGTTGTCGTCTGCTAGCCATCCCTGTGTACATCTGCTTCTATGGTGAATTTTTCTTTTCGCGACTGTTCTATGGCCGTGGCGCACTCAAAATGACTTTCCTGCCCGTTTTCGATAACTGACTTCAGCGTTCGGGCTTCAGCTTCCATGTCTGCGTTAAAGCGCAATAAATGTATACCGCGTGCTGCGCGTGTTCGGTTGCCAAGCCTGCTCCTTCGATTCAATTCATATGTTCGGAGCATGACAAACGATGTGTAATGTCATTCAAATAAATTAAGTGGCGTATACCGGCTACAACGTTTGATTAAATACACATTTTTAGCAGCTGCTGTGTAAGCGCGTCGTAAGTACTTTAAACTGAAACACGAAATAAACAGGGTGAGTCTAAAGGGAAGCACGATGGGGACATGAAATATCGGTAGGTTGTCCAGAGTGATTTTCTCTTGTTTTAGTTCTATTTTTTTTGCAACATATTTTAATCCTTACGTTAATAAATCGACGTTTGTTCACTCGTTGACGGTGGTCTGAAAATATGCTGAACAGAATTAGTGTAATCATACTAACGTTGATAAATATAAAGCCTTCGCATCGAAAGTCGTAAGGAGATGTATTTGAAATAAAATACTGTAAATTAGTCTCAACGGTCGACTCCTGGTAGGGCTTGGTGCGATCACTGTACTAAAAAGACTCGAGTTCCGTATGCATTTGCCTAAGTTGACTCGAAGGCGAAAGCCATCTTTTTCTTGAGTCGATGTATTGTTCCTTCGCCGCTCCCCTCCGAATACTTTCTGGACGTAACGTACTTTTGCATTGAAGCTTTCTACACATCACCTGGTTTTGCATCGCCTCCGAGATCGGCCCACCAATCACGGAGGCAATGCAAAGCGACGATGTCATGTAATGACGTAATCATGTGACATGACGTTATGACGTCACAAATTTTGTCGGTCTGGGATGTCATGATGACGTGATCATGTGATGAATTTTCGCATCACTCGTGTTGACGCTGGCGACGCGGGACGCCGACCGTCAATTTTCGCAATTTATGTGGAATCTAAGGCTCCCACCTTAAAATATTCAATCTTGTTACAGCACGGTAAAGAATCACAATAATCAGCCACAGGGGCCAAAAAAATGGTGGGCAATAGCTCTCTTTCTCCTCTTCCTGGACACATTCGCCGATTTTTCCTGATGTTTACGAAGCTGTACTATCGGTGTGAAGTGAAACGCGAACACTGCAGCGGATCGCGTTGCCCAAGCATTAGAAATATAGTGCGCGCCATCCTGTCATTACCATTGGGAGGCTCGCACAGTCGAGTAGGCAGCACTGCGCGATCGAAAACATGAGTGCGGCTCATGAACGTATCTATCTCTAATCATAAGAGTCGAACTGTACCACGCGCACCACTGCTGGCGTTTCATTCCGAGCGATCTTATTTGCATCCAGCTCGCCCAATCCATGCTAGTGGTCCGCAATAACCCGCTGGTCGATGAACTTATCGATTTCATTTTGTCGGCTGTCGTGTCTGCACAAGTCCACATGACTACAATTGGGAGTGAAGCGTGAATTTTCGTTCATCTCAAGTCTGTTTACACAACGCCGATTTTTGCGAATAAGCCGCAAAATTGATCGCGCTGCGATTTCAAAGCAGCGGAGACTCTTTTTAACTCACTTGGCGGGGGCGTTCGCGCTTTCACGTAAGCTATTTCAACGCCATCCAGCCCAGTGAGCGACGCTACGAACTCGGGGGCATGAACCTGACCGTGATGGCTGTCGGTATACAGAAGATATGTTAAATGTTAACGGTTCTTAAACTCATGTAATCCTAGCAGTCATCTCAAGAAATATCATAAGAAGAAAATGCAGCTAGTAGTCGAGGAACGCCGTGCGACGCGAGCGAACTATAACGAAAATGCTGCTGTTTTAGCCAGAGCGTAGCAGACGACAAAATCCGAATCCCCGCCCTTGCGTCACCGGAGCGCCGTTCGCAGTGCCGCCATCGGTCGCACACGAGGCGAATAGGCGGTGGCGTTCGTTCGTATCAAACGTCGCGGGGTGACAATCGGTTCGCAACAACCGTACTACATTACATTACAGGCCAATAGGCATTGGCCGGGACCAAAGAAAAATTCGTATCACCCCGAAATTCGTATGAGCTGTGTTCGTATCACCGGGGTTTCACTGTACTGTCATGCTATCCTGAAGCATGCCACTCAGGTGCACAGTGAGTATTCTCCTCCTCTACTGTGGGAGCTGGCTTATGTGACGGGAGTACTATCTGGTCACGACGTTGTCCCTCGAGCGTCCTGCGTCAGGATGGCGTCCAACTCCATAATTAGGTTTCCCATCATGGAAGATTACTGTCTAGAAGCTAGGTGGTGTTCAGCGGTTTAGTCGTCGGGAAAGCTCGTTGCAAATGAGGAAAACGAAGGCCCATGGATAGTGGCGTAGACAGAATTTTTTTTTCGGAAGGCGGGAGTGGGGGGACATCTTTGATATGAAATGGAGGCCGGGCAGGTAGTTACGGTCGAGTGTCATAATAATAATTGTTCGTGTTTAACGTCCCAAAACCACCATGTAATTATGAGAGACGCCGTAGTGGAAAGCTACGGAAATTCCGACTACCTGGAGTGGTGGTGGAAAAACTTTATTGGTTGTTCAGTGGAAGGGGTAGATTGGAAAGAGCGAGTAGGTGGGTCCCTATTCCAGGACTCCAGTGATCCTGGCTACACGCTCCGCCTGGTCCAAGAGGCCTCTTTGGACCTCCAGCCCTGAGTGACTTAACGTGCACCTAAATCAAAGTACACGGGCCTCGCGCATTTAAGCCTCCATCAAAAATGCAGCCGCCGCGGCCAGATGTTGTCGAGTGTCGGTTTGTGCTATCTAACCCATGTCCGAAATTGAAATGTGAGGGAGGGGAGGGGGAGGGGGGTTACGTGCCTGGTGTGCCACCCCCTGACTGCGCCACTGTCCACGGTGCGTTCACTGATTAGCTCGCTCAGTTTTGCCTGCCTGTGAATCGATAATAATAATAATAATAATAATAATAATAATAATAATAATAATAATAATAATAATAATAATAATAGGGGTTTCACGCCCCAAAAACGCGATATGGTTAGGAGAGACGCCGTGGTGGAGGGCTCCGGTAATTTCGACCATCTGGTTTTCTTTAACGTGCACCCAAAGCTAAGTACACGGGCCTCTAGCACTTCGCCTCCATCAAAATGAGACCGCCGCGCCCGGGATCAAACCGGAGACCTTAGGGTCAGCAGCCGAGCACCGTACCGGCTACACATCACCGCGGCGGACTATCCTGCGAATCAGCTACTGCGCGTCCGGATACAAATTATTTTGTTACGTAGATTATAGTCGCCTGTCAGTACATTGTTGATACATAATCACCACTAGTATCTTAAGTGAATGTCACAACCTACAGTGATGTAGGGAGACCACATGAAATGTTCAATATTTACTCGGCCTGTTTATCAGAGGCCAGTGTTACCTAAGCATTTTTACTGTAAATTGACTTTTGAGGCTGTTAGCTTTTCCAGTACATAGTGCATTGATACAACTTCCAGGCGCACCGTTGTTTCCTCGGCATTACATCAGAAAACACTATGTGCTCATACCAGCCCTATTTAATATACACTTATTCTTAAATTATAAATTTTTTTTTCGCATACCGCAAGGGAGACGATTTGCGCATTCACATTTTTTTTCTGAGCGACACGTGTGACTTCCTGCCACAAAGTGCTTTAGCAGTTTGTAGTTCTGGCTGTTGTGAGTGGTATAAGCGCCTGTGTCATCAGTGTTTCCATCGTATGTATACGTTCTTGCTTTAGACCAAACCAAAAAAGCGGGGCTGCCTTATTCAGGTTCGGCAACCTTACACTACAAAACATGTAAGCACATGAGCAAACACCGAGAAAGCAGACAAGAGTGTGAGCCTGCTCTTAATGAATCAATGCTTTATTCATGCCACAGTGATCAATTCTTAGACTCTGTGTAAATAGTGTTCACTTTTTTTTTCGTTGAATATTTTGTTCACTTTGAATACAACTACCTGCTATCAGTATTCTTAAGATTATACAACACCAGTTCACGATCACATGTCATACAGAATGTTTAATGGGTGTTATGAAGAATAGAAGGCATCTTTGAACATAATCCATGACGGCGGGACGGCGCCTACGCAGACGTGCTCATCTACAAGAAGTTCCGAACTACCAAGCTGAGAAGGGATGCCGCAATGACTGCTGTGGCGGCTTTCGGTTGTGAAAGCACCGTTCTGCATTTGAGGTAACCAGCACAGGTCGACAATGGCGTCAGCAATTTTCTGCAGGCGGGAGATAGCGGCACGGTTTTTCTTCGCATCGCACTTTTGAACCGCCGTCTCGACGCAGATCTTCAAGTTTTGTGCTCCCCTGTAGGAATCGACATGGAAAGAAAGATGTAGTAAGACCTGTCCGTTGTAGGACAGAATAACCTGGAACATGCGGCACGCTTTTGAACTCTGCAAACTCTGCAAATAATTAGTACCAAGGCTCCTGAATAGGCCTTACATTTTTCTTGCACAACTATACATTTCTAGCGCAATTCACCACAATGACTGTTTCATCTGAGAACTAGTGTTTGACTTTCACTGTTCGCGGAGGAAACTGATCTACGTCCTCAATCAATGTAAGCTGAAGAGAATGGAACCTGATTGCTGAACGGGCTTCGAGCAATATTTCTTCGCCCTTGACTCAAATACGATCAGAACGCCCCGTGTTCTCCAGAGCGTGTGGCTCAATTCAAAGGGCGAGAACATTCACAGACAGCTTTTGCATCTGTGGCAAAAAAAAGAAAAGAAATGCTGTAAGGATCAACATTACTAGACTAGGTTCAGTTTTCAAACTCCCGTGAGTGCGTGGACCGGCCACCGATTCTCGCATCTCGTGGCGCTGCTGTTCCATCTTGATCGGCTAGTGCGGCGGAGGCGCGCGCGGCTGTGCGCGGTGCGCATCAGGTGTGCGGCCGTGCGCGCACCTGATGATGAATTTCAGCATAACTACAATCACCCTGTAGCAAGAGATGCGGTTTTATATTATCTCGCTGGTTATGTCATGAAAAAAGCAGGGAAATTCTCCACCTGTACTGACTGTCTCGGCACGCTCACGGGCACCTCCAATGTTCCACCAGCGGAAATTCCGACCGAAATGCGGTCATATGTACCCGGCGCCCTGCAGCAACCTTCAAGTGACCTGACGTGCCTACTTTCATGTATTGAGGGCGTCACTGAAGAAAAGACTCAACCTAATTGTGTTTGGAGACCTGTTTTGGACAATTGTGGCAGAACTCAGCCAGGATACTCTTGTGCGTGTTGGTTGTCCGGTGCATTTTGAGGAGTTCACCGCCCGGATCATCAAATTTTACTTGGTGACACGAATGCATTTTTGTGCGCGGTTCCCGCAACGAGAACGTGCCGTAAATGTGCAAGTAAAGTCTGCCCGCAAGCGAACAAAGCACATATCGATCTTAACGTTGCACTTGTGAATGTGGTGCTCTGATGGACGAAAACAGTGCTGGCTTCATTTTTTAGATGTGAAGCATCTTATGGCGAAGCTTAATCCGGTGGTGGTGGTTGTGGTGGTGGTGTGCGGCGTGGCCTCCCTTACTGCGCATGCGCAAACCCTTCAAAAAAAATAAAAATTTAAAAAAAAACCTCCTCTCCCCCTCTCTCTCCTCTAGGCATCCCTCCCCCGCGGCAACCACACCCTCACTGCGCATGCGCCTCCCCTCCTCTCTCCCCTCCTATGCTCCCCCCCCTCTCTCCTCTAGGAATCCCTGCCCGCGCTCCCACTGCGCATGCGCGTCCCCCCCTCTCTCACCTCTCCTACGCTCTCCCCTCTCTCCTCTATGCATCCCTGCCCACAGGCGTCCACACCCCACTGCGCATGCGCGTCCCCCCCCCCTCTCTCTCCTCTCCTACGCTTCCCCCCCTCTCTCGCCTCGCGACGCCGACGCAGGCAGCGTCTGCTAGCGAGTTTCTTGGTTGAAAAAACCGACTGCTCGCGCTGCACAACCGTTCATTGTCCATCCCGTATATATGGCAATGGATCTTGACCTCCAAGGTGGTGCCGGTGGGAGATTTCTTCTGTGCGTTGTTGAACGATAAAAATTCGCAGCGTGCGCTTTAGCTAAAAGCGCACTGCGGGTCTCTGTGTCCAGTCGGAGTCTTCTGTCTCTCATTGCCCATTAGCAGCGAGTGGCATGTTCCAGTAGGAAACACCGCTCCATCACTGCGTGCTTTGCGCCTCCTCAGTTTTCTCTCCTGCGCAACGCTGCGATAGCGCCAGCGTCAACGCCACCGCCAGTGTAAGCGTTAGCGCCCGCTGCTTCACATCTACACATGGTTCCCTTTAGCGGGAGATGGTGTAATTTTTTGTGATCTCGAAATAAAGTGCTGGGAGAGTGTATATAAATCATGAGGTGTCTTATATTTATTGACGCCACTTTACATTATGTACACCTATTGGCATGCTGGTTGTTACTTCACGGTTGCTTCCGCGATTAAGAATAGTTAGCAAGAAAGGATTAACAGGCTTTTCATTAGGGGTGTGCGAATAGTGAAATTTTATCTCGAATCGAATTCGATTCGAATAGTGCGTAATAGTGGCCAAATATGTCGAATTGAAATTGAATACTAAAGATGTTGTTGAAAATTGGAAGAAAGAAAGAACAAATAAATGCAATCTGCTCATGTCCTCGAGCACACAACGTGGTGAGTGACTTTCACCGAAAGTCTACAAGTTGTCATGCAGAAACAAAGCTGTTTCACATGACCTGGCTTCAAACTTTCTCGTCGTGATGCTAAGATGTTTCCTCCAGTTTAAAACAAGCGCTCACTGGGCGTCTCGGTATCAGGGATGGGAAAGTATCGCAAAGCAATTTTGGCGATACCTGGATAAAGTGCAACTTTGTGCGCTTTCCGCTATTTCAAAGGATCATCCTTTCTTGGTGTCAGGAGCTCATTAAAGTAGTTTTGAACGTCTTGACTATCAGGTATGAGCTCTGTGGTGGTTACTTTTTGACGCTAGCAGTTCGACATTCTCCCAGACTGTTCTCTGACCTCTTCTGCGGAGCCACGACGTGCGGAAGTGAATTAATCTCCTTTAAAATAAACATCACTCACTACTGAACCAGTATATCGATGAAAGTATTAACGGATGGCCTTTTTTGACGGCATTAGCATTAGTTTCAGCCACTCCACTCTAACCAAGTTGCACCATTGGGCCTTGTCGCACTTTAGATATTCGTCCAGTCGAATTATTCGAAACTTCGAATACTAGCTATTCGAAAGTCGAATCGAATTATTCGATTAAGTATTATTCGACTCGAATTCGAATACTCGCACAGCCCTACTTTTCCTATGAAACACAGTTAACTTGTGTTGCACGAACGTGTAGCGCGTTTTCAAGACCGTTATTACTGTAAAGATGCGGTGGCGTCTCGTTCTGACACTGAAAGCGAAATTAGCTTTGAAACGAGCCGAGCGTCTTGATGGCGGTAACGGAATGTAACGGGAATCTTCACTATGCCTCGTTACTAAATGCACGAGAATCTGCAACAGCTCGTTAACAGAGCCTAGCGGACGGTCAAGGCTGCTGGAGCTCCTGAAAACGCACTTCATCAGCGCACTCCGGGAGAGCGCAGCGGCGATTTTCACAATCGGTCGAGTTTTGCTGTCGATATGCTAAACACGAGGCCATAAATATATTAAAAAGATAATCGGAGAAAAGCATCTGTAGCGATTGCGCGAGCGAAGTCTCGGGACCCGAGAGTGTTCGACAGTACGAGATTCACTCGCCTAGAGCTGCTTGCGGCGCTCCCGCCATCTGGCGGCGAGCCAAGGAACGGGGGGCGCCCGCAATGTATGGCGCCTGTGGAGAGTTTGAAAACTGAACCTAGTCTAGTAACGTTGGTAAGGATTGTATTTTTCTGGTCATAGTCAAAGAATACAGATTCAATAAATGCAGTGCTTATGGGCAAACACCTGAACCAAATAAACAGCGCGCGCCAAGCAAATACGACCTTCGAAGCGGATGCTACTTTCGTGAGTGCCTCTTCCAGACCGGTCGATCGCAGGGCCGCCGCCAGTGCCATGCGGAAAGTGCTGTCCCTCCTAGTACACTGTACTACCTTCTTATAATACACTGTATCGGCATCATCCTGTTTTATTTCCTCGTAGAAGGTGTAGTATTGAGCGATTTTTGATGTCACAGTGGCGCTGTTGAACACGGCAATGTGGTGTCGCCTGCTGCAGTTGACGACAGCAAGTTGAGAACCAACCCTCTTGCGTACCTCGGTGCACCGCGCATTAAGGTTGTTTCCCGCGCTGACGCATCGTTAGGCTTTGAGCTCTTGAAATGGTGTAACAGCGCCGTAGCCATCAGTCAGGGGCGTCGAGGTGAACTTGTGAAATGTTCGCGACGTTTTTCATGGCCTCCAGCAGCGCATTTCTTTTGGAACTCGCGTTATCAGCTGGCGATAGTACGATGAAAAGAAATAGATAAAGGGTGTCGAAGATGCGTTTCCAAAACGCCTGCCGAAAGATAACTTTCAGACGCGCGAAATTAAATACCCTGTGCCTCGAAAAATCCCGCTTCTGCACGATGGAAAAAGCTTTTTTTTTTCGTCCTGCGCAGTTATTTCGAGCACTTGTAGAAAGTTTTCGTCTGTCTATAGCCTTCCGGTTGCGATTCTTATTTCTTTAAGAAACCATTATTTCCGCCATGTTCTGATTCAGCATCACGCCGCTAACACCGTGCGCTCTGCCAATACCACCTAGAAAAATAATTCAGGCCTGCTCACTACTCCGGGCATGGCCTCTGACGTCACTCAGTTTTGACCCTGGTCTCCTGCCGGGTAGATGCGCACATGCATGCTCCCGCCGTTCTAGAGAGCAGGATTGCTAAGCCTGACGAAGCCTGTCGTGGTGTGCTGGTGTTTCTTTTGGCGACTGCATGAAGATGGACCGTGTTTTTCTGCGTCTGTGAAGTGCTGCGGGGTGATATGATGTGCTTCGTTCACTGAATGTTCGCGTAGTGTACACCTGCAAGCTCTCCCAATGGGGCAGTGCTGCGGGCCCAGCTATCCCCGCTATTGATAATGTACCGAAGGTCCAAGTGTTTGCCATTCCCCAAGGGACGACCAAAAAGCGAAATGAGAGCGTGCCGTTCATCCGGATGACATCGATATGTGTTCTCTGCGTGATTCGAAGGTATGTTTTTGATTTGTTTTAAAAGGACCACCTCTAACATGTCCGGATTCTTTTTGTAAAATGCTTTCGAGTGCGCTGCTAACTTGTTAGCGTAAGCCTTGACATTAGACACTTTTAACTGAGCGTCGCTGACGCTCACCCCCGCGATAACGCAGCGTCCCGAAACAGTGATAGGAACTGCATAGATATCGCGTTTTTGACGAGC